>SOPF01027137.1:0-27882 GCA_012979155.1 Hypericum perforatum | reverse complement strand
AAGCTTTTGCCTTCAATTCTTTAGTTAATGACACCTTCATTTTGTTGTTGCAGCCGTTAGATCATGCACTAGCAAATGGAGTCGCTGTGTAGGCCCTATTGCTTTGAAACTGCAAACATATAGAGCTCATTTTGGTTGCAGCACCCGGCACTAATGTGTTTGTTAGAATCTAGCCTGTGTCCTGCCACACTTATACGGGTTTTCTGGCGTTGACGTGCTAATGAAATTTACAAGAATTGAAGTAGCTTTTGAAGATTTTGAGGTTGTATTTGCTTCTTTTAATTGGTTTGGAAAATGTATAAAACCCCTTTTGACAGGAAAAGGATGAACTTGTTTGTATGTGGTTCATATATATTCATTTTTTGGAATTTGGAAATAAGTGTTTCTTTCTGCTGCCTCAGGAAAAATCCCACTGTGCTTTAGTATTATGTGTTGACAAATTAAATGTGGGCGAACACAATCTGAATAAAACACAAAGATAGTTGTTAATAATCAGAATGTTATTCTCTTTATTGCTATGTCAGAAAAGAAACTTTAATGGTTCATGCACATACTTGCACCCGTCGTTATCATCCAAATGCCTTCAACAAATATTTCGAATTGATATTGGGTGATAATGCTCATCGTTGCCACATGCAGGCTGCATGTATGTTTGGACTAGAATGGAAAAGTCGACAATGGCAGTTTCTACTTTGGAACAAATTTTTTTAGTTCTCATCGAATCTAAAGCCATCCTAGACTCCATTAGAAAGCCATCCTAAAGTTTCGAGTACTGGCTTTGAATAGAATAACACGAGTCACACCTCTGATGATCACTTCTCATTGTACAATTCACTTTTCTTTTCTGGAGCGCATGGAAAAAATTCAACCAAAAACCATTAGGTAGAGGCAGAAGCATAAATGGATTTGTCAGCTTTAAGCTATGTTTGTTCTTATAATTTGCTCTTCAGTTGTTTTGTTTCTTGGGGCTGGAGGTAAAGAATTACAGAGACAGATTGGTATATGTATATTTTTATCCCTTTTATTTATTTAATAACTATATATATATATTTTTTAATGTATGTCTTTACTAAAATAAAAAATTGATTCTATTAGAAAAATTAATCAACCTATAACAGCTGGTGTTAACAAACGAATCGTGCTTGTGCCTGTACTCCGGTGCAACTTTCTGGAAAACTTCCGCCTCGAACATGTGTTAGTAAAAAAGGTGACGTATATCTTAAAAGAATTTTAAAATTGAACATATTTAACCTCCTAAACGAATTTTCGGAATAGTTGTAAATGATGGGAGATAAATCACTCTAAAAAATATTCATGTTAGTTTGGAGTCAATTTGTCAGGTTTCGTTACGTTAGAAATTTCGATTGGAAGATACATCACTTTTGTCTTTCCCATGTTCTTCACTAACTCCCTCCTCCTGTGCTACGAGCCACCTCGTGTAATTCAAAGTATTTTAATAAGTAATTAAATTTTCAATACATATAAAAACTCTACCACATTTCTGTGTTTCAACTTGAGGAACTAGCTAAAATTCATTTAACTTTCCATCTTCGATCATTTGTTGTCTAATATTTTTTGCCTCTTGTTTGAAAGACCAAAAGGGGTTAGCTTATTTTATTTTAATCGCGATTTAGTTTTGTTGATTAATAAATGTTAGAGGACCTCCTGATTTTCTGAAGAAAAAAAACATGTCTCTTGAGATGGCAATACATTCTTGCATCGGTAGCCATAATCATAGAAACCACTCAATGTACACTTATCTAATTAAACTAGTTAGAAGTTCCGAAATTTTTTTTTTTTTTACAGAATATAGTCAAACTTAAACTTAGTTTAACTAGAAGTTTAAAAGACTGATGGTCCCAAATTGCGAGTTCTTTTTCTGACATAACTATAATTATAATAAAATTTAAATTATTAAATAAACTAGAAGTTCGGAAAACATACTAAGCGGCACTCGATATGAGATTATTAATATGCTATGAGTTTGAAGCATGAAAATACGTTTGCGTTACCCAAAAACGTAATAGTAGAGTCTAACTAAGTGAACCTTTAGTCTATTTCCTCCATCTTCTCTTTCTTCACCTTCTTCCGGTCGGTCTCCGAGGACTCTCCACCACCCGGGGCAGGAGGAGGCTGATCATTACCAGCACCGCCTTCGTCGTCGTCGCTGGACTCGTAGAGAAAGGTTTCTTCCTCATAGCATTCCCGAATGATCATGTCGCGCTCCGGCTTCGGACAGGACTTGGAGATGCGGATGTTGGTCAGCTGATCGGCTTGGTGGGGACTGTAGAGGAGGAAGGCCTTGTAGGATGACACTTTGATGGTCACCAACGTCAGGTCCCCGGCTGACTCTATCGATATCGTCTTCGCTGGCTCGAAATCTTTTCCCGCCATGAAGTTGATGAGTTTGTCTCGACTATACGTACGTATACTCTCTCAATGGTGTTTTTAAGGCTTGAACTCGAGACCTCGTTAAGACTTAAACCCGAGACCTCGGCTTTAATTTTAGTTGCTAATGCAAGTTGGTTGCATTGTCGGGATTTATAGAGACTGGTTGTGGTTGGAGTATGCATGCAGCTAGGTGACTCTTGGTCATGTATTAGGCACTTTATGTACGATCATCTACCTACCTACCAGCCATTCATTCTACTGGTGTGGGGAAAAATCTTATTGAGAAACCAGCGCAAATTGTATGATCCTCCACGTACTTTTGTGTCACCTAGTATTCCGACATGCAAAATTTTATCGACAAATATTTAATACGATAGTGGTGTGATTCTGCCTAGATATTATAGTTTTAGTTGTATTTCATCTATATTTATTAAATATTAGGTCAATTTGTTGGTTACATATGAATGTTATGATCCTTTATTTTCTGATAAATCGACCGAATTCTAACATAGCAACGATTGAGCATCCGAAATTAAGGATTGGCAACGGGTCCTTCTTATAATAATCATCATCCCCTGCTTGGAATGACTTTCTTGATTCGACAATGGCCAAGATGTAACTCTTTACAATGTCTACAATTAATCATGCAGGATTTGTATGTCTTGTTATTGATTCTGAACATTTGTAACCAATTGTAACAAAACCTCAACTTGCTTTATTAGAAAATGAAGTTTATCTTTGTACCATCTTTAAAGAGTCACACACAATTTTACAGAGATAAAGGGAAAATAAGTATTATACTTGTTCATAAAAGTATAATTACCACTCTATAAAAAAAAGGTCATTACTTTATAATTATTGATTTGGATCAATTAATCCGCAAATCAGTTTTGGTAGTAAGGCATCACAATTAAAAAGAAATGAGGATAAATTTACGATTATATAGGTTATTTTCTATCTATGTGAATTTATAATTTTTGTTAAAATATACCAGAACAAAAAATTTCTTAGGATCTTAATTTCTGGATAATCTTTCCCTCCCATTAATTACAAATTAATATAACATAATGAATCTATGAAATCACAACGATAGAATACATTTCCCTTCCCTAATACATCAACAGCGCTAGGAAATACCACAAATTTTACCTATTTTAGAAGATCTCCTCTATTCACCAATTCTTGCTCTATGACAAACAGCATACTTCCATTTATTTACTCGCATGAAGAACTGCTGCAGAATTTCTTAGATCTTCAAGCAGCAGCAACAACAGAAAAGAGAAATCGCGGCGACGAGCGAGGCGAAACCGAGTATTCATGAGTTCTCCGGGCTTCAGAACCACAGTTTTCTCTATAATCTTCCCTTACAATCTGTTTCTCACGACATTCTACACTGCAAAATGCATCTTCACCCCTGCAACCACAAACGAACCAATATGTTTAGTCGGTCGCTTAATATGGAAAGTTCACGGGAAGCGATGCTAGTAAATCAAAGAATTTGAAGTCTTGTGACCAGATCATAGAATCGAATTGATAACCGACATGGGTTAATCCAATTGGTAAGAAACAAGTCCCTCCAGAAGGCAACAACACAAATACAGAAGCAAAGGCGGGCCCCGTCAAAGTCAAGTAACTGTCCTAAAATGAAGGGGCAAATGCAAGTTGCAACTTCTTTTGGAACTTGGAATATCCAAATGGGATACTTCAAGCCACCAGTTATTGTCCTAAATATCCCACCTAACTTCACATCGCCTTCTTCTCATGCCAGCCACCAATTGTTGTCCTAAGTATCTTCTGAACTAAGAGCACAAGGCGAAGACCAGTTATGCCAACTAATCCAGGTTCGAGCTGAGGGTAAAGCTCTCCTCCCGACAAAGGATTCCTCTTACTAATCAATCACTCCTTGCTAGAGGCAACAGCATATTGTTATCTATATCCTACTAATCATCCACAGTTTACATCTACTCTCACTGCATACAACCAACCAAGATCGATACAAACAATCTACGCGGCTAATGTTGATCCAACCCCTGACAAATCGAAACAACCTTAATGAGGAACAGAACCAGCACTGCAACCATCAAACCTATCCCAGTCCAGGAAATACCCCGTTTCACAAACAACTCCAACAAAATCTATAAAGGAAGAAGAAGGCCACCAACCAACCTGTACATGAATATGTCAAGTCCATGAAGCAGCTTCCTGCAGAGCAAACATCTACTCAGGAAATCCTTCCCCCACAACTCCTTCCTAGCAAAGTCCCTTTCGAAAAGGGACATCACACACGCACAATCCTCCTCCTCCCCATCGCCATCACCAACACCAACATTGGTCTTGATCAAAATTGCAGGAGGGTCTTTTTGAATTGAGACAATTGGTAAAGGTCTGGTCTTTCTGCTACTAGGGACACTACTTGGTAGCAGCAGAATGCCTAAACCAACACCTTCTACAAATCCTCCTCTTCCTCCTCCAGTGTCGCCAAATGTTCTTAAAGGTGGGTTCTTGGAGAATGATTCGGCCAAGTTGGTGATGAACAGGGAGAAACCAATTCTGGGTTTTTTCTTCTCTTCCATGAAGAAAAATGGATTGTATGGGATGTGGGTGTTGAAGGAGGTAGGAAAAGGGTACTAAGAAAATGGTGATAAAAAAGTTCTACCCTTTATGGGCTTCTTCCGCTTAAGCTGGAGAGACAGAGATGGAAGGAAGAAGAATAAGAAGAAGAACCGGCAGATTCTAATTTTTAGTATCTTTTATTATACCACTTGTTTGAAAATAAGTAATAGAAATAAATATTTTATAACCCACTATATAAAATTTGGTCTCCATCATCATTTTAGCCGGAAGATGACCCTTGATTTTTTTGGTGAATTTTAAGTTTAGCTAAACTTTCGGGACTTCAGACCGCTTTCGGCTTTGTTCCCCTCCCAAACAAGATTTTTCTCGTTTGAACTCCTGACCTCTTAGAAAGGAAATAGAATATCAAGATATTGTCATCCTACCCACCACGCATTGGTGACCCTTTTGTTTATTGACTAGAGATAAGATGAAGATAGAATATCACTTAGCGAGTATGGATACTAATAAACTTCGCAATTCTTCTTTGATAATAGAGTATCACTTTGCGTAGCGAGTGTCTGAATCGTGCCCAGATTTGTTATTGATAAGTGTGGACACTATTAAACTTGATACAAAAATTTCCAGTAATAATTTGAAAAAAATTGAGTTCTACAATTGTAATAATCGAAAGGTCTCAATTGTTAAAATATTGAATTAGGAATATCTTGATATTGTGGAAATGGGGAGTAGTCTTTTGGTAATTTGTCCCCAACCCTAATAGACTTAGTATAGGAGACTAAGGTTTTGGGCCATAAAGTAACTATTACTCTTGTCCCTTGTCTCTCAACATCTCTCACGAAATCTTCCTTTCTGAAGGCAAAAAGGGCAATCTGACAGAGAAGACTTTAGCATGAGAGGATGTGGCGTTGGAAGAAGTGGCAGGAAGATTGGGTAAGTTATCTTCTGCATATCTATTGAATCTGTAGGGACTAAATGATGAGATACATATGTACTTGTAAAGGTGGGGAAACGATCAGGAAGACAAAGAACTTACGGAAGAGGGGTGAGCCATGATCTTGGGGTGTGAAGAATGAGTTGTTCATCGCTTTAATGTAGTTTATAAACCCTCTTAAGATCTAACTTAGGATTTTAAATAGGATTTTTAGAGTGATGTTGGAGAGACAATCCAAGAGCAAAGGAATCAAGTTAGGATTTCGACATAAGGTAAATAGATTTTGATGATATGATTGCTATGATTTGCTGATGTGGTAGTTAGACGTTATTGGTATAATTTAGGGTAAATTACATCTGGCTCCCTCTAGTTTGGTATATTTGACGCTCGTCTCCCTATATTTTGCAAATAGATTAAAAACCTCCTTTAGTTTGGAGAAATTATACGATTTTCCTCATGCCAGAATTGGCACATTTCTCAGACGAGGAGGTATGGGAAATGACAAAAATATCTTACACTAAAAAACAAAAAAATTACTTTCTTCTTCCTCTCTTCAACCTTTCAATTATTCAAAAATACTTTAAAAACACTAACTCAACAAAAAAAACCTTAATCAAGAACCAATCAATCTTCTTCCTAGATTACACAGATTAAACAATAAAATCCATTCATTTAATTAAACCAACAAAAAATAAGAAAAAACTCAACCAAGAACACCTATTGGTTTCCCCTCTCCGACGTCGTATAGGCGGTCCCAAATAGCATCGCACCAGCTCCTTCCGTGGCCTATCGAGACAAGCTCATCAACCTTCTTTTCAAAGGAGACACTGCCATCCTTCCTTCCATAAGGAATCTCCTAATAAGGACCCTCTAAGATGATGGTGGCATGCTTGGAGGCGGCCATGAGGATGTCAGCACAAGAGATGGTTTGAGGGTAGTGCTTTATCTCCCCTCAATAAATACTCTCACTCATGTTTCCTCTCTCTTTAATTGAACTCCTGACCATCAGATCTCCCACTTCTTCACCTCCGCTTATCCCCTTGCCCATACCACCTCCTTATCTCTCTCTCCCACTGCTACTGCCATGTCAGATCTAAAAACCTCTTATGTTCCTCTTGTGCCACCCCGTCCCTGCCTTCTCTTCATCCACCTACCTCGATTCATTGGATCTTGAAGGTCGTGATAGGGTTGTCCTGTGTGCTTCTTACGATCGGGGTTGTATTAATTATTAGGTCCAACGGAGATGGTGGTTGTGGCTTTGGATCAGAAGGTTAGGGTTCAATTGCTAGAGAAGAATAATTTGTACGTGGAAAGTGGGGCTTGGAGAAGAATAATCAGTTTTGTGCATTTTGAACTTAGAGCACAGCATTGGGATTTAACACAAATTTAGATGGTAGTAGCGGCTAGTAGAGGAAGGGAGGAGAGTGGCAATGGTGGTTTCAACATTCATTGTGTTATGAGGGAGGAGGGAGCTGGGAGGAGGGAGAGGAAGAGGAAGGAGGAACATGATTTTTTTTGTTTGTTAGTGTAAGGGTATTTTTGTCATTTATAGTGTCTCCTCGTCAAAGAAATGCGTCTATTCCAGCATGAGAGGGGAAATCATATAATTTCTCCAAACTAAAGAGAGTTTTTAATCTATTTGTGAAATACAGGGGGGCAAGCATCAAATATACCAAACTAGAGGGTGTCAGATGTCAAACTAGAGGGTGTCAGATGTAATTTATCCTATAATTTATACTGTGAATTGTGTTTTCAAATTGTGAATTGTGATGTGCATTGTTGTACATGTGGGATTGTCTTGTACCTAGTGCCCTGTAGTTCGTACATATTGCTTAAGGGACTATCCAGTAACCAAGATATGTGCGATCAAATGGATGGAGAGGTATGTGGACTATTTGGGATTGTGGAAAGTACCGTGCCTAATAGGCCCTTATGGGAAAAAGAAAATATTTACCAGTAGACCACGAGAATCCTTACATGAGTATAGGGACTCTGAAGCTCCGTAAGTGAATGTGAAGTAAAGGATGTTGTTAAGTATCATGTGGTATTAGTGAGAGTCTTGTGTTTTGTATGTGTACTCTACTTACTGAGTGTATGACTCACCACTAGTGTACCCTTATATGTTTTCTTTTTAGATTTGGGGTAATCGGATCGAGAGAGTAGCCTTAGAGGAGAGTTGTATACATGTGTTCTTAAGTTTTAAATTGAAAGAATAGTCGGTTTATGTTGGATTTTGCTAATTTAATAAATTATGATGTCGAATGGGACTTTTCCATCCTGTGTGTTTGTCGTGTCTATTTCCAGTTCATGACAATAATATTACCCATTATGGGGAAGGCAGCTTCTTCAATGTGGATCAATTTGCTTTCACATATGTTAGCATTCTACTAACACACGTGATATTTTGTGCCCTTGTGTTATGGTGACACCATCGCTTGCATGGTGCAATCCAACTGGATTACGTGGTTTTTTTGTCAAATTAATTTTTTAGAGAACAATTTTAAATTTTTAAAATTTTTTTTTTACAATTTTACACTATTCTATTTGAATGAATTTTTTAGGGTAAATTACATCGGGCCCCCTCTAGTTTGGTATATTTAACGCTCGCCCCCTGTATTTCGCAAATAGATTAAAAATTTCTCTTACTTTGGAAAAATTATACGATTTCTCCTCTCACGCCGGAACCGACAAATTTTTTCGGCGAGGAGCTATGAGAAATGACAAAAATACACTTACACTAAAAAACAAGAAAAAAAATTCTCTCCTCCTTCCTCCCTCCTTCCTCCTCCTTCTAACAACACCATACCGTTAACACCTTCCATGGCCGCCCCTACCACCCTCCCTCCTTCCTCGATCTGTCAGATTTCAATCACTTAGACCTACTTCTTCCCAATTAAATCAAGGAAAACAAAATTGAAACATCTCCCAATTAATTGGAATTAACATTACCGAAATCATAAGTAGTGGTCGGATTATACTCATTCCTAACCATCATACCACTCCGAAGCCAAGACAATCTCAATCCTTGAAAGTGGCCCACATCAAGAGGACAACCAAATGCAAGGACACTGACCCAATCTAATTAATTTCCACAAGCTATTCCTTCCCACTCTAATTAATTCCCGTAGTCATAAAACATGCAAAAATCCAAAATAGAGTGCACTGGCAGTACTGACTATCGAGGAGGGAGAAATTTCTAAAATTTGTTTGAGGAGAGACAAACCCAACCGATGGTTTCCCGAGACCAATGGCATCTATCCAGGCCTCCCCCACTACTATACGATGCTTATAGACGGCTAAACCCAGAAGAGCTCGATGGTCGCAGGGAGCGATGGCGCCAGGACGAGGATGGTTGGATCTGGGATATGTATCCTCTTTCATCTAACTGTTGGATCTTAGAAGGTTTTGCATGCGGCGGTTGTTGTTTCTGGGTTTGAGTCGGATTTGTTTGTCGGGTCTACTTTGGCTGGCTTTTACTTTAAACACGGTAATGAGGGGTTTGTGCGGAAGGTGTTTGGTGGATTACCTGGCAGAGATACCGTTTTGTTTAACTTTATGGTTTTTGGGTTTGTTAGGAATGCTTGGTTTGAGGATGTTATTGGGATTTTCGGGGAGACGGTTTCAGTGCTGCCATTTCCAGGTTTGTTTGAGAACTCTCGGTGCTGCCGACTGTAGTGGAGTTGGGAGAGGAGGAGGAGGAGGAGGAGGAGGAGGTTGAAGGTGGAGGAGGGAGGAGGGAGGAGGAAGAGGAAGGATGGAGGAGAGAATTTTTTTGTTTTTTTTATTATAAGGTATTTTTGTCATTTCCCATATCTTTTTACCGGAGAAATGCGCCAGTTCCGACATGAGGAGGCGAGAAATTTTTTATTTTTATTATAAGGGCATTTTTGTCATTTCTCATAGCTCCTCACCGGGAAAATACGTCAGTTCTGGCATGAGGGGGAAATCGTATAATTTTTCCAAATTAATGGAGTTTTTTAATCTATTTGCAAAATAAAAGGGGACGAGCGTTAAATATACAAAATTAGAGGGAGGGACACATATAATTTGCCCATTTTTTAATGTTGTTAATAATTTTATAAATTATTTGTGTCCAATAATTTAATTTATGTGATTTATATTATGTAATTTGCAAAAAATATGTAAATTTATGTTATTATGAAATTGAAAACAATTATGTAATTATATATTTTATGTATAAATATCGTTTAAATGTAATTATGTAATTTATAATTATATAATTTGGCAAAAAATATGTAAATTAATATAATTTGACAAAAATGATGTAATTTTATATAAATATTTGATTGAACAATTTTTTGTTATTTTAAAATGAATTTCAATATTTTATTTTCTTTCTAAATATTTTAAATCCTAAACTCTAAACCCTAAACCTAAATCCTAAATTCTAGATTTCATGTATATAATTTAAATTATTTATAAGTACTTTAATGTCATAGTTAATTATGTAATTTGCAATTTCATATATTTATAATTCTAATTATTTATTTATAAGAATTTTGTATTATGTAAAATGATTATTTTTGTTAGTCTAAAATTAATATTAGAGTAAATTATCTTTAGTCTCTGTAATTTGACATATTTGTCTTTTGTTCTCTACTATTTCATAAATACATTAAAAACTCCCTCTACTTAGATAAAATTTTACTATGAGGTTCCTAAAACCAGAAATGAAGTTTTTTTCCAATGGGTTATGTGAAAGGACGAAAATATCCCTGACCTAAAAAAAACCTCCTTCCCCCTCCTTTTCCTCCTCCTCACTCCTCTTTCCATCTCTTCCTCTTTCCCCTCTTCCTTCTTCCCTCCTCTAGACTCCCCCGTCTCCTCCCCCTCTTCCTCCTGACTCTCCCTCCTCCAAATTCCCCCTTTCCTCATTACCCCCTCCTTCTCCGGATCCCCCCTCCTCTCCTCCTCCTCACCCGTCCTTCTTGTATTTGGTAGAATCTGGAAGGAGAGGAGGAGGAGGAGGGCAAGGAAGAGAGGGGGACTCCAGAGGAGGAAGGAGGGGGAAAGAGGGGAAGAACATAAGGGGGAGTACGGAGCAGGAGAGGGGCGAGAAGAGAGAAGAAGGGGAAGAAGGAAGGGAAGGGGGAGGAGTATTTTTTTGTTAAGGGTATTTTGCCATTTTGCATGGTCCATTATCGAAAAATTTTGATTCTGATTTCAGGGACCTCACAATACATTTTTACCAAATTATGCGATATTTTCAATCAATTTACGAAATAGAAGAGGACAACAAATATGTCAAACTACAGGGGGCTAAATATAATTTTATCCTTAATTTTAAAATTTTTGTATTCTTTTGAATTTAATATATTTAACTGTATTTAAAAATAAGTAGAGTTCACATAGACAAAAAGCTAAGTGTATTAAACTTTAATATATGATTTTGAATGAATTTATAAATATTAAACTTTATTTTAAACTAACAAATATAATTATTTTGCAAAATATAAATTTACTCATAAATAATTCGAATTACAGACATATAGAATTTGAATTAAATAATTAAGGACAAAATTTATAAATTTATAAATAATATGAATTAAAAATATAGAACTTATGATTTAAAGTTTGCATTAAGTTACATAATTTTTTCAGATTACATAATTTCAAATTACATATATACATAAAATGATACAATTACATAATTTTTCCAAAGTATAACTAAAATTACATAGTTATCTTATTCTAATCAAAATTATATAAAATTACATAATCACATAAATTTTGCCAATTATATAATTACAATTTTTTTGTCAAAAATTACACATCAATTGAATTTTTGGATATAAATAATTTAATAAAATTATTAACAACATATAATTTTCTTTTCAAATAAAATAGTATAAGGAAATTTTCGATATTCTTTCTGAAACATAACTTTTTTAAAAAAAAGGTCGTTGTGCAAAAGTATAATATAGCCCACGTGGCATGAGAAAGTTCGTTGGTCTGCCTAATGTCAAATTAATTTAAATATGTATTTAACCCCTCAAAATATTTAATATGTATTTAATATTGACATCAACTTTATTTTAGGGTCATATTGACACCTTCTTAACGCTCCAACTTGTAAGTAGATCCGTTTGTTAGTTTTTTTTTGGTGGAAATAGGAGGGTTAGTGCCCGTGAAATTAAAATTGGCCCATTACAACCTACTTAGTGTAAGGCCCTCTCTCAGTCTCTTGTGAGATTGCGACCGTCGGCCTCGTCAAACTCCTTTCACAATAAAATTCGTGGGAAAAAATCTGTGAAAGGGGAAGAATACCTTAGAAGTACGGATCCTCCCATGACGTTGATATCGCAATGTTTGGTCTTACACCGTCAAGAGCTAAAGCTTGAAAAGAAGAGTACAAATGTTCATGATCGTTACCCTGTTCCGCAACAGGTCGTCCGTTTGTTAGTTTGATTGAGATCACACCATTGTTATTTAGAGAATTTTGTGTCTTATTGATTCGAACTTAAATTAACGGGCGGGGAACACCTTATCCAAGGGATATTATAAATTAATGGTCTCAAAGCCGAGGGGAAGAAGAAGAAGAAGAAAAGAGGAAGGAGAGAAATGGAAGGACGCTCAATAGTCCCGAGAAGAACCACACCATCACCACCTCTCCCACTTCCCACCCCCAAACCACTCAAAACGCAGCGTTTTAGTCCTCGCCGCTCCCACTTCCCACCAAACCCCAACAACTCTCATGCCTCACTCCGCAAGGTAAAAAAAAAAAAGAATAACCCAATTCTCCTTCCCTTCACATTTATATAAACTTGGTTCGATTTCTATAACCCAAATTCTCTTGCTTTGTTTTGATAGAGAACGACCCATGTGGATGAACAAGCTTTCCTCGAGATGAGATCAAAAGGGTCTGTCTTAGACGTAGTTACAATGTCGGAAATGATGCTTTGCTATGCTGAAAATGGGTTTTTGAGTGAGGCTCGGGGATTGTGGGACGAGGTGTTGGCCAGCTCCTTACCGCCTTTTCGGGTGGAGGTTGTTTCGAGGATGTTTGATGCGTATGCGCAGGCGGGGCTTCTCGAGGAGGTCGTGGAACTCGTTCGTGAGTTGCGTTCGAGGGGGTTTAAGACAAAGTGTTTGTTTCCCAAGGTTTATGTGTTGGCTGTGTCGTGTTTCGGCAGAGGAGGGAGGCTTGATTTGTTGGAATGTGCGTTGAGGGAGATGGTTGAGGCAGGGTATGCTGTTGATTCTGTGACTGGTAATGCGTTTGTTAAGTACTATAGCTTGTACGGATCCATGAAGGAGATGGAGGATGCTTATGCGCGTCTAAAGATTTCGAGGTGTCTTATAGAGGAGGAAGGGATCCGGGCAGTGTCGTTTGCTTATTTGAAGGAGAATAAGTTCTATAAGTTGGGAGAGTTTTTGAGGGATGTGGGGCTTGGTCGGAGGAATACGGGGAACTTGTTGTGGAATCTTTTGCTGCTATCTTATGCAGCAAACTTCAAGATGAAAAGTCTGCAGAGGGAGTTTTTGTGTATGTTGGATGCCGGGTTTCGTCCGGATGTTACCACTTTTAACATTCGGATGCTGGCTTTCTCTAAGATGTCCATGATGTGGGATCTTCACCTTAGCCTTGAACATATGAAGGTCGAAATGGTTGTTCCCGATCTTGTGACTTATGGTTGCGTTGTTGACGCGTACTTGGATAGACGACTTGGGAAGAACTTGGATTTTGCACTCGACAAAATGAACAAGGACGAATCTTCGGTAATGCAGACCGACCCCTTTGTGTTTCTGGCTTTGGGTAAAGGTGACTTCCATGTGAACGCAGAAGCATTTATGGAGTACACGGTGAATAAGAAATGGACTTATAGAGATCTTGTTGCGATTTATCTCAGAAAGCAATATCGCAGTGATCAAGTATTTTGGAACTATTAAGTTGAGGATCTTTTGGCCACTCTATTGAGCGAGACAATTTGGATCATGGCTGCGGATTAGCGAGACATGAAAGTAATAGCTTAACAGACCACTTTGATACTCCTTGTAAGTTGTATGCTTTGTTCCAAGGTAAAAGGACTTCACTGTTGATCCCCAAGCTTATAGGAAAATTTTCTTCATTTTCGAGTTTTTCACGCTTGTTTTATTAAAAAAATGAATGATGCAAGAACAAGTACGGGGAAAGTAACTCTACTAATTCTTCAAGTTAGAAGTATGAGCATCCTGAGGGTGGAGAGTACAGAAAACTTTCACATCAATTGGAAAAGATTGGGATACATAATCCTTGGTTAATCTCATAACTTATATTTGACCAGGTTGCTGTGTCATAATTCAATTGTTTGCAAAAGGGAACACTCCTTGTATTAATCTTGACAGAAGGCTTCAAGATTAATCTTCACTTTTTCCCAGTGTAAGAAGCGATGCTCGACCGGCTCCTCGAGCTATCGTAGCCTGATTGTTGATCACTCATCACTTCCTGCTGTCAAGTTAGCTATTAATTTTCCCTAAATTTCGAGCTCTGCTAGAGAAAAAAAACAGGTTAAGAACGTTGCAGACTTACTTGGACTGTGGAAGCTTGGCTGTAACCAAAGCCACTCCCTCCAAACATGAGGTTGGGCATGTTATCTTCTGCCAAAGCTCGCAATCTGTTGAGCTCAGGCAATACAACTTTTCCGAGGTCTGGTCTGTCCTTTCGCCTTAGTTCTGCACACTGGAGGGCTAGCTTGGCAAAAATAGTTGCCTCTTCCATAGGCCAGTCGGTGACTGCTGGGTCAAGCATATCAGCTAAAGTTCCTCTTTCGATTGCCCTCTCTACATGATGAGTTAAACCCATAGGTGGCTTGGCTGTTATTATTTGTAGAAGCATGATACCAAGTGAATAGATATCGGACTTTATTCCGAGCATTCCAGTTTGCTGATATTCTGGGTCAATGTAGCAAAAGGTTCCTGCTGTTGATGTCATACGATATTGGGTGACGTTGTTGGCCACTGAAGGAGGGACTAGCCTAGCCAAGCCAACATCACTGATCTTGCTAACATAGTTGCTGTCAAGTAATATGTTGCCGGGTTTCAGGTCTCGATGCACCAGTGGCTCTGGCTTTGTCTGGTGAAGGAAAAGAAGGCCAGTTGCAATCTCGGCCGATATTCTGAATCTCATTTGCCAGGAAAGAACTGGGGTGTTTCCGCGCCGGAATAATCGGTCTTCCAGACTTCCGTTAGCCATGTACTCGTAGACCAAGCAACCATACTCTGGGCAAGCTCCAAGAAGCAGAACCATGTTTGGATGGCGTATGCATGACAATACTTCAACCTGGAAAAAGAGTTCCCTTTAGAGGTTGAAATATACGGCTGAAAAGAGAGAGAGACAATATTTATTGAAGCTGGAATGGAAATTGTGAACCTATGGTGAGAATATGCAAACCTCTTGCTGAAACTGGGCTCTTCCTTGAGCTGCATCTGGACGAAGTACTTTGACCGCTACTGGTGTATGATCCAGATAGCACTTGTATACTGGCCCGTAGCCTCCTTCTCCGACCTTGAGGGAGTCGGTAAAATCGTCAGTGGCTGCTTCGATCTCCTCAATGGTGTATCTGCGGTATCTGAGCTCCCCTTGGCTCATTGGCTCCACTGTTTTCTTTCTCTCTTCAGCTTCTCTGAGTGCTTTCCTTTCGATGTTCATTCTCTTTTGTGCTTCCAGGTGGGCTAGTCTCTGAGCCGCTTCAGCTGCCTCGATAGCTGCTTTGCTCTTTGCTTTCTCCTTCTGCACAAGGGCCAATGCAGTTTCCTCTGCCATTCTTGCCGCTTCTAGTTTGTGTTCTTCTTCCATTTTCCACCGTTGCAGTTCGGTTGCCTTCTGTTTTGCTGAAAGTGCTTCCTTGCATGCAGAACTGTACATGTCCATGGTTTGCTTGAGCTCAAGTCGGAGTCTCTTCATTTCGGCTTCCATGTCGTCCTGCTACGAGATGAACCAGATTTCATTATTTCTTTGTTCTTTAGCGAGTTAAAATGAAAAAGGCTTTCTATGATATCATTTATGATGTAGCATAGTTCTTCGGACTGTGTTCTTACCATGTTCTGAGAAGAACACGAAATCCTTGCATTGTCTTGTGAGGTTGAGGAGTAAGAACTAATATCCCCTGACCTGTTGCCTGAATAGGACGATCCAAAGCTTTTGAAATCAAGTTCTGAGTTGGAGAACTGAGGGATCATTCCGAGATCGAGGGAATCAGAGAAGGAAGGGAAAGCCCGATCAGTGCTTGGCCTTCCGCTGCTTACAAAGGAAATGTCCTCCAAAATGGGTGGTTCATATGGTTTGCACTTTGGACCTTTTGGTCTAGTGAATGGTGACCTATTTTGACGCGATCACCAAGTTAGCAGAGCAACAACAACTGATGTTTTGTTCCCTCCGAATGGGGTACGAAACTTGAATCCCCAAGTGCTAATGTGTTCTATCATATTGTAAACTATCTCTAACTTGCACCTATTTAAACTCCCTTTTAACATTTTGTCACCATTACTTTTTTGGCCTCCAACTCCTATCATGGTTATCCTATTTGTTCTCCTTCACCTAACAGGTGAATTCGAGCATTTTCTTAGTAGTTGATTTCCATGTTACTGTTTGTATATATAACTTTATCGCGGTAAATTTTGTCTATGTGACTTACTTGATTTCCATGTCGTCGTTTATACCAGGACTAGGTGGTGCAAACATTTGCCTCTCTGCAATTGAAATAGAACAATTATTTCTGCATATGTCTATTGTAGAAAAACTATTTTCGATGGCGGCAAAGTGAAGGAAAAGAACGGATGCAGACCTCTGGGAGCAGTGCTAGGTGTCCTCATTTGCATCTCAGCTATCTCATACATAGTTGGTTTACTCTGCTGTTGTCTGCCAGTTGGAGGCGGACCGCTGGCTGCTCGTACAGATGAAACTTTGCCTTTGGCTATGATATATACCGTGCAGAAATCAGGAGCAGCTTTTTGTATGTTGGTTGGCATGTCCGTTGCTCTGAATCTTCTGCCGAAGAAAAAAAGGTAATTAGCATTCTCTTCTCCTTAATGACCCTGTATAATCACAATCGTCAAATGTTACCTGACGAGTCCACCTTTTGAGGGTGCACCAAGTACCAAGACATCCACCGCATGTTCGGAGACATAATTTAGGATTGCTCGGGGTATGTCAGCCTCTTCTACAAGCACTTCATTACAGTGGATCTGGCCAAAGGTAAACCGGAACACAGTTTAGCTTTCCTTGCATAGTATGGCTCTGCATATTTCATATCATTTAACAAGAGAACTTGCAGACAACAAGGAACTCACTTCTTTGCGAGTACAAAAGCATCGGAACGGAAGGAATATTTCTTTGCCATTGTCCAGCTGCTTGATGCTTGATCTGTTGCTTTCCTCGTCGGCGGCCCCCGTCGTCATTCCTTCAACAGAAAAAGACATAAATCAACATGTTGTGGCATAAAAACAAAAGGGTCAATGGACATACCTGCCCTATTTAACAAGTTCTGCTCATCTCCTTGATTATATGCATTTCACTTGTTCTAAACAAACACATTTTTCCAATGAAGCATTGGAAGGTGACATAACCCCTGTTGTGCGATACATGAGTCCACTAGACTTCCCATAATCTATCAAAATTGCATTCTAATGATATTCTGCTGCCCTTTGTAGTTTAAGCAAATAACGTTTTGTTGGTGAATCTCTGTTATTCAGGGTTGAGTGCTATTTTTTCGATGGTGTTACATTCACAAGGCATGAACTCAAAACCTTCTTATGAGAATCCATTCCCTTATCATTTTGACCGACTCTCGTGGTTTAGACGGATACCGTGATTGTCAAACCTACCAGATAGTGTCTGTACCTGGAGAAATGGAAGGCTTTTGTCTAACATGGAGAAGTGTCACAACTTGGTTCCTGTTAAGAAGATTATCAACAGCCCATTTAAGAGCAAATTGGCTGCCCTTGTCCTTGTCTATGGCCACAATCACTTTGTTGTCTTCCTTTGATCTCTTAGCCATGTCTCCCCTATGAAGAGACAAGACAATCCAAGACAGGAAATTGTAATGATATAATTATTTTTTTATATCTCAACCTGTAGTTGTAATACAATACAAGAGGGACGTAAAAAGGGGCTTCTTGTCTTTCGGTTATTTATTGTTTCTTTTGAAGCTGAGAGTTAAAAGGAATTAGCTGTTTTCTTCATCAACTGTCTGAACTGTCATTTTTCTCCCAGAATTGGTTTTTTTTTCCTCTCTCTGTTGAAATCAGAAGACATAAACCTACTATATTTAGGCTAAGAGTGAGTGGAAAAGAACCATTTTTAAGAATTTTGATTGGCAAAATTTGAAGTCCGTGGTTGGCCTATGCCTATTCATAGTCTGTCTATACATCAATTCTCTAACATTGGAACATTAAGCTAGAAGATGAAGGGCGAAAAATGGTGCTACGTGATATTTCCAAAACCCTCAAATTTGTAGGTTTTAGTTTTAGTTGGTGATTTATTTTTACTTTAAATTGAAAAAAAATATCAATATTAAGTACAATGATCAATAGAATACAAAAAAAAAAACAAGATAATAGTTTTTAGTTGCAATTTCCATGATTTTCGTATTGTAGCATACTAGCTTCGATGATAATGTGTACGAATTTTCCGATCTAGTTCGAAATTAAGAGTATTTCACGATTATTTGGTCCTGATAATTATGTTAACATGCTGAGTTTGTGCATGCTGAACATTGATACTAGCTAGTTGTGGTTAACTATGCTTAATTGTAACTTATGCTTCTACATATAAATAGCCAGCTCATTGCATAAGTGTAAATGTTATAAAATAGGATGTGGATGATGAATATTGGAACGATTTCTTTTTAAATATGCACCACTTTTCCATCATTCTCGTAAAGTTTATTAAATTGAGCATATGGTATATGGAGCAAATTAATTTTTGGGTATACTCCTTACAAGTTCCATCTTTTATATATAATAGCAACAACAATATTTTTACAAACGAACTGGGAGGTGACCAAATATTCAATGGTTTTTTTTCGTCAGACTAGACTCGTTAGATTAGTAATCAGACTCGATTATAATTTAATTATATTTAATATATCAAAACATGGACATATTTTTTAAAAAAAATTAAAGAAATTTGAGCTAAACCAACCGTTCCAACCAACTGAACCGGTGGACAATTTACGTTGACGATCGATTGAGTAATGACGAGATATTGATGCCGCATCACATTATTTTATAACAAGGATGATCTTGAGCAGCTTCTAAGCCGTCCGAAGCAATCTAACAATACACAATCAATAGGAAAGAAGCACGCAGACATGAGTAAAATTGGAACATGTTTTTTAAAAATTAATTGCCCAATTTTTTTCAGCATATTCTTGTATTTGAACGATGACCATATGCAAATCTGGATCAGACGATCTAGGAATCAGTAAAATAGAAAAAGCGATACCACAATTTTGTTGCCAATGTAAAGAGCCATAATTTTATTAATGATAATAAAATTTACATATGTCATTTAAAACTAGTGGGAATTCTCTCTTACTATAACTCGCTAATCGTTAAAATTTCTAGTGCTATTAGATCCAATGGAAAAACCGTTGTAAAGAAAAAGAGTGTCTCAATTTTCGTCATTTGAAACCATTTACCAACTTATTCTCTTGACATTTGCATCAAAGTCTATACAATTATTTTTAGAGCAGAAGTGACTTCCCAAAAAGTCGAACCGTAACAAAAAATATATATATATATATATGGGCGCTAGCTCTACATAAATCCACAAATTATGAACATCACATTTCTTATGCTTGTGTAACACGCAATACATAAGAAAAAACACACACATATATATAGGCACAATGATAGTTAGGGCACGATATCAGACACAGAGTAGTGAGAAAACTTGCAAACCCTAAACCTTGTTACTGACTCCACAAGAAACTAAAAAAAGAAATTTAAGTACATCGAAAATTTGGTTTTCCATTTTTTTTCTTCCCACTCGATCATTCCTTGGCCGTTAAGAAACACATTTTGCCTCATAACCCTCCCTAATGAGCTTCGTAATTTTTTTTTTTATTGTTAGACTAAGAGAAATTGAAATCATCAGACATCCCTCTCGTAGACTTGGCGTCCCCTTCACTTGTGTAAGAAGAGTAGAACTCGTCGTCCCCGCTCGTGTCCTTAACCTCGTCGATCCTCTCGGCGGCCTCCTTCAGGTCCATCCTCTTATCGATGTCCGGCTCGCAACAGCTCAACCCGATCTTCAACAGCTTGATCATCTCCCCCTCGCTACCCCTCGTCGCTCCGATCTCCTTGTCGAACACGTGGCTCGACCATTGCTCTGGTGGCACGGAGTTGACCCACGTTGCGAGATCCTCCTCTTCGGTCCCCTTCCCCTTCTGGAGGAAGTTGGCAGGGAACTTCCCCGATAGGACCTCGAGGATGAGCACTCCGAGACTCCACACATCGGTCTTCTTGGTGATCCGGCCGTGTTGTGAGTACTCGGGCGACTTGTAGGAAACCATGAGATCTTGCGCGTCCTCTTGGTTGATGACGGGGACTAGACCATAGTCGCTGAGGAGTGGTTCGAATGATTCGTTCAATAGGACATTAGAGGACTTGAGGTGGCCATGAGCTGCTATAATGCTTGGAAGCTCCTTGTATAGATAGCTAAGACCCTTCACCACTCCTTTGATGATCTTCAACCTTGTTGGCCAGTCAAGACCTGGTTGCCCTAGTGATTGATGACCTGAAATTAAGATAACTTGGTTTACTTGAAATGGCATATCATCAGATATCACAAGACATTGACCAATTGACAAAAGACCAGGGTTCAATTTTTGCTAGGTGTAATCATGGTGATAAAATTTAACTTTACCAAAAAAAATTGATGAATGGACTCTTAAATTATTTGTAGTGTAGCACCAATGTGGATAAATGTGGTGATTGAAAAAGGAAGAAGAATTTATTTGAGAATTTTTGGCATCTAGAATTGAGTCTCATAATAGTGTAAGAAGAAGATTGACATACCATGGAGATGAACAGCCAAGCTACCATTGTGAACAAAGTCAGTGACCAAGAGCTTCTCTTCCTTCCTATAGTAATAAGCAACCAAGGACAGCAAATTGGGATGGCTCAACCTCCCAAGCCTTCTCATGTGCTCTTGGAACTCCTCCTTGCCAACATTGTTCATCTGCTTGAACCTCTTCACCACCATCATGGACCCCGTTGTAAGCGCCGCCTTGTAAGAGGACCCGAAGCAGCCACTGCCGAGTATCTCGGCCGAGGCCTTCAACAAGTCTGGCAAGTCGAATCGCTCCCTGTCGTCCCTTACAAAGGACAGTTTCTGAGTGTCCTTCTTCCCACTCCTCGATTCAGGCGAGGCACTCGGACCTTGTTCGGAGTCTCTATACCCCGCTTTCTTATGGAAGTTAGCGGGCGGTGAAGACTCGACGGACATTGGCAAAGAGGACGGGTTGTTTTTCCGACGACACAATATGACGATTGCACCACCGATCCCTGCCAACGCCACCACAGCGACCACGAGAATTATCACCAAACTTGCCAAGGACCCCTTGGAGCCTTTAGCATCAGACTTTGAGGAGCCCGAATTGGAGCCTGGTTTACAATTTTCCAATGGCTGCCCACATAGATCCTTGTTGCCTACAATCAATGACAAAACCGAAAGTCTGTTCAAGTGGCAAAAAGATCATCACCGGGTTCGATCCGGACACACACACACACACACATATATATATATATATGTATATATATAAACAAAATATAACATTTTTTCCAAGATAATAGAATAATTTCCAACAGAAACAAAGACAAGGCACAGCTAGTAATACATTTTTTTACAAGTAAAATATTATATATTCAAAAAAATAACCAAAAGAGCAAGTAGTTAACCCACTATTTGTTACACATTTGTGTTTATAACTTATAAGCACATGTCGCCTATATAATTAAAAGACAGATCTATTATCTACATAACGAAGCTAGTTAGATAAGAATTATCTTGAGATTAACATATGAGAAATTTTAGTTATCAGAAAATATGTCCTACAAGAGAAATTCGACTAGTTGATGACGAATTTAAGGATTTCTTTCCTGTTGGTGCAAGAAAAGGCGGAAACTTGAGTTTAAATGGTACCTGAGAAGGAGCTAGGATCCATCTTGCTGAGGCTGGCAGGGATAGGACCTTCTAAGTCATTTCCGGACACATTGAACCTCTGCAAGTGCTGTCCGAATTCGGGTACCGTCCCCGTGAATCCGTTCCTGTCCATCCTCAAATCTACCAACTTAGGCAAGCTCGTCAGCGACGAAGGGATCGAACCCGAAAACTGGTTTCCCGACAAGAGAACTTTCCTCAGCTTTGTCATACCCGCAAAGGCATTGGCAGGAATCTCCCCGGAGAACTTGTTGTTGGACAAGTAGATGGATCGCAAAGCGGTGTCCTTGTTGAATTCAGGTAAGGGGCCTTCGAACAAGTTGTTCATGAAGCTGAGGGTTCGCAAGTCGGGCAGGGTTTCAAGGGTCTCGATGTCAATCTTCCCCGACAGGCCCATGTTCTCAAGCTGAAGACCGTATAGTGAACCATTGACACAAATGGTGCCCTTCCAATTCGAACGGTTCCCCGAGCACGGCGCGCCCTTGTCGCTCCACGAATCCAAAGCGGATGTGTTCGACAGAGAGGCCTTGAACTTGAGGAGGATATCTCCCTCCGTGGCCCCCGAGGAGGCCGCGAATTGGAGGGACAAGACGATGGCAAGGAATGCAACGCTCATCGTGTGGCGTATGATCGTCATCTCGCTGACATCGATCCTCCTCTTCGAAGAAGAAGATTGCGGTGCGCGCACTAGTGAGGCTGCGTGCGCGCACTTTACAGACATTCACAGAGGGTAGGGGCCTCTCAAACGAGACTTATGTTTATAGAAAGAAAGGTTTCAGGCAATGAGGAGAAGAAAGCTATCGAAAACCAGGCCGGAAATTCAACGGCATAGGATAGAAGAGGAGGAAGGAGAGGAAAATAGGTAGAGCTAAGAATAGGATGTTCTGGTTTAAGAATGGTGGCAATTTTTTTCCTTTGACCTTTCAGTTATTCCATGAGAAGAATCCGGGCTGCCCTTGAATGATTGTCTATTTTTGGCCTTGAGAATACAACACAATTTTTCTTGAGAATACAACATAACTTTGCTGTCCGAGACGAGTCTTCAAAACGCAACATAACTTTGTTATTCATTTAACTTGACTTGAACATTGGATAAGTCGGGCAGTCCTAATACAAGCTCCATTCTTAACTGTTTCCTCTATATAGTTGTTAGCTACTTTTGTTAGATTTGGGTGAGGAGATGCGAGGTTGAGCTTTCCAGAGGGACCCTTTTCGTTTCTAGAGTAAGAAATTGAAGAAACTGGTTGCTTTAAGATTAGAGGTTCCGCCAACAAGACAAGAGTAGGTTGTGACCTTGGACGGAACCATCTTGTCGACCCACGCCACACTAACATTACACCCCGGGACGAGGTTTCCTGCCCCGCGAAACTGCAACGCACCACCTGCAGCACGTCTTCCTGTTAGTTAAATCCGCGATGGAAGGCTGCTGGTGTGACTTACAAGAATGTAGATTGCTTGAATTAGACTGAGGGCCCCGGCACCATTGTCCAGCTTCTTTCACTGCTGTGGAAGAAGCACATTGCGTATACCACTGCGTCGCTCATACTGAGGATGGGCATGGTAAGTGATGCTTCGTTTAAAAGGAGCCTTGAATGTGTTGTATAGGATCGTTATTCATCTCTGTTCGGGTACACGCCCGCACTCATGTCGGTAAAATTCATCAGATAATTGTCTAACAAATGATAAATATCCAGATAATTGTCATTACTGCCCCGAACTCAAAAAGGAAGTGATTGAACTGCAGCAAGGGGGTTCACTTGGTATGAAAATGCCAGGCGCCAGAAATCTACCAAAGCTTGCTTGATGGAAATAGCTCGCCTTCTGACCACCCTGCAACATAGAAAGAACAGGCTTATTATAAAATCTGCAGTAATATTATGAATTTTAAAGTAAACAGTATGACTGCAAACTCTGGAACACCACAATTGACCAAATTGAAGAGAAGTTAATGGATGTTCGATTAACATCTCTTTACGTTTAGCATCTATCTGATTCTGAATAGCCAGTAATGTTATGCGTGGCCAACATGTAAGCAAGCCTAGGCCTTTCGCATTTAAATTTTTACGTCGCCTGGCGACTGCTTTAAAACGAAAGCCAAAATTCTAATAATGTCATGGATCTTTTCTTGTTACATAACAAACATAAACTGCATGCTGTCAAAAGGAGAGAAACTCACCCAGTTATAGCTACTCTCTTCTTGCGCAAGATGTAGCAAATGAGAAGGATCAAACATCCAATGGAAACCTTTGCATTGCTTATAAGCAACCGCTTATCACCAAATCTCAAATTTACATAAGGGAACCACCCAAGATATGAATTGTTAGAGGATAATCTCAATATTGAATGATTCCTGTCATCTCCGTCAGTTGGATGGTTGAGCTTTAAGAATGCTGGAGATTCGTCGCGAGGCTTCGATTCTTGGGTTACTTGATCAGGCGTATCGCGGTCTTTCATTCTTACACTTGGGGACTGCAATGACTTGTTGGATGCTTCGGCAGATCGCAGAGAGAATAATCTTCTAAGAATTCCCTGCATATCAGAAAAGAAAGCTGGGTCATATAGCATTTAGCGTGTCTATTTAATTTACAATTAGGCAAACCAAGCTTCAGCTCAATCTTTACCGTTAGCAAACAGATCACAATAAAAAAACATAAGTGAATATTTTTTAAGCCCAATTGAAACACTGAAGGCCCTTGTAGTTTTTATTAGCTTTTTATCTATTCAATGAGGGCCTTCAATCAAAATTAGGCAAAAAAGAGATCAAGTTCAGTCTTTATCAACCGATTTCCCAACAGATTTAAAAAAAAATCTATAAGGATTTTTTAATTGCGATTTTTCAGGTGCATTATCCATTTCTCTTTACAAGAGCCAGGACACCAACTACTTGAAAACTCAACTTGAAAATCATCTCAATGGAGCTGCAAACATCCAATATACCTGACGCGATTCCTCGGGTAAGGAAGCTTTCTCAGCCCAGGAGATCGCAAGTCCCAAATCTTTCAAAGACATGCAGAGAAGCGTGAAAGCATAAACTTCAGATATCTCCAAATACTCATTAACTTCCAATGTTTTTCTCAAAGAAGTATTTGTCTTGTCTTCCATAACAGATTTGACACCAACAAGGACATAGTATTTCTCGTCCACGTATATCCACCTGCTAAGGAATTCTTCAAGAACTTCACGAACACCTATAGGGAAATTTTCCGAGATCTGAAGACATGCCCTGTAAAACACCATGTGAAGCATGACACCTGTTATTCCATACTGAACATATCATATATTGTTCCTAAAAAAACATATCATATTTTACAATCTTTGTTATCCTATTAATTTCCATACTAACATCGCAATTAAGAAATTACAGAACCAACTTATGTTCCATCATTCACTTTCAACTGCCTATCAGCGATTGAATTACTTCATTTTGTGTTCTTCAAAACTATGAACAAGGGCGCAGTCCTGAACTTACGAAGCGAAGCGAAGCGAGTCGAGGATCAATTCACTTTTTCCATATGAACTATTATAGTAGAGAATCATCCTCTTATACACAGAACTCTGGATACTAATCGACAAGAAGTGATCGGGATAAAAAGAAGCATACCCTGTGAGAAGAACTTGTGAGGGAATTTCTGCAACTGAAGGGAACAGTCTTACTATCTCATTCATTATCTCTGATGCCCTGTGACAAAAAACGTTCCAAGAGCAGAGAACAAAGTTAGCATCAAACAAAAATCACGAAGACGAAAAAAGCTACAAGTAAAGCATAACATTTCTAAGGCGTGCAAAACAGCCCCTACACTAAACAATTCCGTAGCATGAATTTTTCGTCCCAAACACATCCAGTAATATGACGGAAGAATGGTTGCAGTACAGACTATAGGAATTTCCATATCCTAAAAACGTGCACGGGCTTTGCACTGCCTCTCGTGCTTTCAAATGGGGGTCATGCAAGCACAACTAGCTATGGGTCTCATTAGAGCAATTGACTATGATACCATATAGGAATGTTCATATCCTACCCTAAACCAATTGGCTATGATCTTCCACGCTTAAAAACAGCCCTAATGCACTTGCCACTTTTGATGTGGGATTCTCTCCAACACAGACGACACAAAGCAAGCACTACCATTTCATCTAGAGCACGAAGCCATCCATCGTCCAGGAGACCGAAAAAGAAGACTAATAAAAAACGCAATGGAACCCGAGCTGTAGAACAAGCAGCAAAATCAACAGCAACAAGAGCAAGCGAGCGAGCGAGCGAGCCAGGGGCAGCAAGGGGAGGGAGGGTACGCACCGGCCAAGACAATGCAAGGACTGAATCAAAACCATCCCAGCAGACTCCATAGCATCCCGGGACTCTGGACCATCGTAGGAGACATCTCTGCTCAAACCCTCCAACACAGAGGTAGACAGGGACGCCGCCTCCTCGTACATGGACGCCACAAGGTAGCTGGCCCACACAAGGTGGTGGAGAGCATCGAATACCCAATTATCACAAAAATTCAATCGACCCATGAAAGAAACGAAGCTGAAAGTTGGTCCCATTACCTTTCGGCGCAGTCAATTTGGTCCCAGAAGCCAGAGGTGCAGTTGGTTTCTTCACTCATTTTGTTCAAGAAATCCTTCGTAATTCAGATTCTGAACCAACCCTACGCTACCAGAGAAGCGAGCCCACCTCTCTCTCCCCTCCTTTTTACTGTCTTGGTGAAACCTTGGGGTGGGAAGAAAAGATGGGAAAAAGTTTAGTGGTCGTTTGGATCAGCGTTTAGAATAAGATGGATGACCATAGTTTTCAATACCGTTCCAGAGGTCATGCTGGATTTTGCCTGGAATTCGGTTCTACCGGTATTACCAGTTGAACCGTTGGTCGAACCAAAAAAAAATTGACATAGTTTCACCATATATATACATATAAAAAACCTAATAACATCAAAGTTCATTCCAAATAACATAAGTTCATTCCAAATAACCTCAAAGTTCATTCCAAATAACATCAATACATCCAAAAACAACATAAAGTTCATTCCAAATAACATCAAAGTTCAAACCGGATATTCAGAATCCATACAATCAAAGCAACATCACAAAGTTCAAATATCCTTACAAAAAATATAATAATCAAACATAACAACAATACATAGAACTACTAACATCATGCCAGACTTAATAGCGCAGGTTTTCAATATAATAGAACTACTAACATCTACTTCTGATCACGAAATATCAAAACGTTAAGAGGCCAAGACAATAAAAAAATGTAGCCATTAAGTCGTTCACTCATAAGATTTCATTAAATCAGAAGAAAAATGGACATATAGTACATTAAAGATGAACTCTATGCAGTACCCATTGGTTGAAACCAGAGACAAAACAATTGCTTTTATCACGAGAAAGAGCAGAAGCAGATATCAGAATTACAACAAATAAGTTCAACAACTAACAAAGTGAAACCATACAATATGGGACAACAGCCAATTTGGAAGCCAAAAAAGATAGGAGACCATATTCTGTTTCTCAAGTTGAATTTAGGGTAGTGTTTTCGGAACTAACATTTGGTAAGAAATGAACTTTCATTTCCATTTAGGGATAGGAATTATATTAGAAAGTGGTAGGATTTGTAGGAACTATAAGGGAATCCAATGTGGTGCAGACATTCTCAAGCTTATTAACTCAATGCTTTAAAAAATGGGATCTAATTCCCATCCATGGATTTTTGGCCAAGAGATTGCTGAAGGTTCACTCACAGGCAGAGCAACAACAAGTCTCCGACATATTCAACGAACCCAATAAAACTGACCTCGTAGCATCTGTCCCTAGA
>SOPF01027136.1:99083-120348 GCA_012979155.1 Hypericum perforatum | reverse complement strand
AGAAGGGGCAAGGCCTTTGGCGCCGCATCAAGCAAATCTACGACCAATGCCGTATAGAAAATCCAACCGACCTTAGCCCAAGAAATTGTGAGCAGATGAAAAGTAGATAAAAATGCCTAACTCTAGCATGTGGAGGATGGATTGAAGCATACACCCATGCATCTTGGCGAAAGCAAAGTGGCCAAGTCGAGTCTGATATAGTGGCGGAAGCGCATATATTATATCAACACACCCACAAGAAAAAATTTCTTGATTTACATGTGTTTGAGGAAGTGATGCGCAAACATCCAAAATGGAATCCTGGCATACAACAAGATCAATCATTCGGCTTCACCTTTTGGTCGCCGGCAAATGATATGGAGAGTGGTGGAAGCACAAAGAGAACAAGAACCACCAAAGAGGAAACCGACACAATTCCAGACAATCCACCTACTCCAATTAGTAGAGCTACAACAAAGGAACGTCCAATTGGCCGAGAAGCAGCCAAAAAAACGCAAAGTGCTAGAGGAAAAGAGAAAGTCACATCAAGCAATGACAACTTCCCTTCAGAGTTTGATTCTCTTCAAATTGCGCGGTCAACAGCGAAGGACTCCGCCAAAGATGTCATCGACGTCTTAAAAACGAATGACGAAAAAAGTCCCAACGAATGAAGGAGTATAAAGAAGCCAAGACGATAAGTGCTAATGCCAAGACGATGAATGCTAAGGCCAAAATTCACCAAGCAAATATAGCTGTTCTCCAGGCATTGATTGCTCGAGGAAAAGAACTATCCCCAGACGAGGAAGCAATTAAGAATTTTTTGCTTTCACAATTGTATAATAAGGATTAATTAATTTCAATTTTTAAATTTATGTAATTATTTCCAAGTTCGCATGTAATATATTTTGAATTTTATAAAAAATCTATTTCGTAAAATTTTGTACTTCGAAATTAAATTTAGCATTTTCGAAATAACCACGAATTTATACTCGAGTTTGGTACAGTTAGTTGAATTTAAAAAAAACTTAGCTGAGAAAAAAGTTGACATGGCGCCCAGGGCGTGGCACTGTAGCGAGGGCACTACTATGAGCTGAAAACTGAGAGTAGGGACGCGGCTAACGTGGCGCCCCGGGCGTGCACTGTAGCGGGGGCACCAATGCGGATGGTCTAAGACCGCACGCAGCAGGGGGACGTACGCCCCCGGCTCGCCACTTGGCGGCGCGCCATTGGGCATGCCGTGCACCTCGTTGATACGCGCGGTGCCTTCGCGTGTCAGCGAAGCGCTCCTTGCCTCTGCTATGGCAAAATATCATAATTTTCAATAATGGTTTTTCCAGTGGACCACCCCCTTCCTTATATATATATAGACATAGTAGTTTGCCCAAATCATGCTTAACGAGAATACTCCTCTTCATCTGAGGCGTGAGTTATTTGTATCATAGATATGCCCACCACCTGATTATATCTAGCTAAATACTGATTATTTTCCCTAGCATATTAAAGGTGTCAGAGCGCATAAAGATAGCAATAAGCAACTATTTTATAACTCAATATGGTAATATAAATTTTAAGATTAATTATTTTTAATCAATAAGTGTTGTGGATATAAATGCAAATAGTTGTACTTATCGAATGTAAGAGATTATATGTGTTCTTTACAAGAATGTTGTTGCTATAATTTATGCATATTGAATGCAACCAAAAGCATTTGTAAATGTTTGTTATTCAAAGAAGACGTACATGAAAGTGTACAACCATTTTATTCTGTGACTTCTGAGTAAGGATGAGTGGATAGTGATTGATGAAGCAGATGTGCACCCTTCTTTGATTTATAAGCCAAGTGGAATAACAAAGAAGAAAATAAGAAAACAAGTTAGTAAAAGTTATGAAGCTAAAGTTTCTCGAGTTAGAGGAAATGTCCATTGTGGAAATTGTTAAAAGATAGGCCATAACATAAAAGGCTGCAAGATTGTTGTCATTAGTGAGTTGCCATGACAAAAGAGAAAGAGAATTGAGGGAAAAAGAATAACAATCAAGCTAAAATAAGATAAGGGTTCTTCTATTAAGGTAATATTATCTACAAATGTCTTTTGTCAATAATAATTTCTTTTTATGGCTAATAAATACATTAGTTTTTTATAGAAGAACAAAGATACATAGTCTACACCCGTGGCCTGGTAGCCTAGTGGTATGAGGAGGTGTTGAGTTGGTGGAGGTCCAAGGTTCAAACCTTGGCTTAAGCATAATTTGTAATAGAATAAGATTAGAATAGGATCTCAAAAAAAAAGATATATAGTCTACGGTGGGGATTTAGTCTACATCGGGAACTCAGCAATTTGCAAATTCAGAAGTATGAAGGTTCAACTATAATACGGTTAATGTAATAATAGGTAGATTAAGGTTTATACTTTGGACAGTTTGATGGTTGTTTCAAGTCTTTAACTTTTGGATAGCTTGATGGTTGTGTCATGTCGTGTCTTAAATGTTAGATATCATGATGGTTGTATCGTGCCTTTAATTTTTTGGCATGTCTTATTTGGTGCTTCAGGATAATGTAATTGGTCATATTTAATAGTCTTATCGGCTAATTTCATATAGTTTCGAACTTCATTTTGTGAAATGAAAATATTTATGGTTTTAGCAAGACACCAGACACAATATCAAAGATCGAGGAACCAAACAAACCTTACAAAGTCAAGACAAAAGTTATCCTTACACAACAAGCATTACAAACTTGATAGTTACATTTATATTACAAACATTGAAAAAATGATAATCAAAACTATATATAAGATAACGATATCTCTTGCACTTTTGTCTCAATATTATATAATGCAATCTGCGAGTCATAAAGATCTTATTTAATCTTTCTAATCTCAGCTTCCAAATCATCGACAATTGTTAAGAGAGTGGATATATGCTCTTTTATGCTTAACGGAGAAAAAAATTTCAGGAAAAAACCTTTATTCCATAGTTGCAAGTAGGTGGATAGACCCACATGAAAAATATCAATTTTTTCTCACCACACTCATTATATTCAACAAGAATCTGAGGATTCTCAGAAAATTAACTACAATCATGAAACCAACTTCCAATATTTTTGTTAGTCTGTGACATTCATGCCATCAACCAAATACCACATCTACATCTCTTATTACTTAATTTTGAAATTCAAATGACCAAAAAGAGCTACTACTCATGATTTGAGGATAGGGAAGTTGACAAGTTTTGACAATCAAAGCTGGTAATTGCGAAACCCTATCTTGAACTATGGCTACAATAAGAAGGAACGAACCTTGAGAACTCGTGAACTATGGCTACAAACACCTTGAATTTTACGACTTTGAAGAAAGGGGTTAAATTTCTTTGGATTTGGAGAAGAGAGCTCATCATTTTTTGTTTAAGTTATCTTAGAGGAGTTAGTTCGAAGGAGAGAGAGAGAGAGAGGAAGATTATTTAGGCTTGGGTTCTTATATCATAATAACATTATATAAGGCTTTTAAAAAATTATAAAAAAATACTACTAACATGGTAATTTATTGATAGCCACGTCAGGTAAGACATTTTTATAAAATATTTTGTGTGGTAGTCCAAATAATATATTAAACAAAATATTTTGACAAAAAGATGGCCAACAAGGTAGGGGAACTAAAGTGAGAATAATTAAAATAAGTTGGACTGGTTCATCCTTTTAAATCATAGTTATCCAAGTGAGAATTGGTAAAATCACATAGTACCTAGTGTAAATTTTTTCCTAAATTTTTACATTAGTCCTCACTTAGGAACATAATTTTTTTATCACTTTAAAGAGATAATCAATTAAAGATGATCACTTTAAAAAAGTTTATTATATCCCTGTAATATATTAGAATTATCATTTGACTCGGAGCAACACCTCGTTCAATTTGTGGGATGTCTTCTAGGATTAGGGTTTAGGATAAATCTAATTTGAAATTCAAGTTTATTTTAGTTGTCAAAAAGAATTTTGGATTTGAATATTTCATACAAATACACATCATAATTTTCATAATTCAAATTCACAAATTTGTCCAAATTTGAACTGTGGTTACTCATAACATTGTATTAACACATATTTTTTTGGGTTGAGAAACTATATGTCACTAATTAATCCAAATTTGAGTCAAAATATAATTTTAGTAAAATAAAAAATTTTCTAACAAGTATTTAACCTTGTGTATTCTATATAGTTCAAACCTAAGACCTATTAGTTTAACTATAATATATTTGTCACTTAATTTGAATATATATATATATATATATATTTGGTTAATATTTGATTACTTTGTTTCTAAAGGAGGGGACAAATCATAGATTTAAACAATGTGGCAGACTAATTATTTGGTTGGTCAAACTATAAACTCTCTACTAATACGGCCATTCGGTAAACACATGGTGTCGTCAAACCCTTTATTTTTGGCTTGATTAAATGATTTTCATATTTGATCCGATCAAAAAAGAATGGTTCAATCAACACTTATGGGAAAAACAAAAATTCCTCCTTCAAGATAATATTAACAATAAATATAAAAAGAAAAGAGAAAAATAATATCCATCAATTCCTCCTACTTTGAGTCTCATCATGCCTCTTACTTAAGGGTTTCAAAAAAATGGAGAAAAGTAAAAGATGGCATGAATGGGAAAATAGGGAGATAAAAAGAGAAGGGTGACAATGTAGTTAAATATATAGTGGAAAATGAGGATTTAGGAAAACGAAGAGAGAAATTAGGTTGGTGAAAGAATTAGAGAAACAAATAGACTGTGACCTTGGAACTTGGGAAATTCTGAAAGAAAATGGGGTTGGTACTTTGAAATTTGAAAAAATTGAAAAGTGAAGAGACATGGTGACTTAATGAGTCTAAGAATCTAGAAAAAAGGTTTATATATATTTATGTGAATTTATCTAATTATAAAATATTTTTTATTTTTAAATACTACCATAATTATTTTTCTGACAAATCAGATTAGAAGACATAGAGAATAGACCAAAATTTGGGCCATTCCAAAATCTAAGTTTTAAAACTATAGGACAAAGGGTCATGTCACCTTTGTTCATCAAATAGAAATTAGAGTCATACAGTTTTTACATTGGGTTAGACTAACTCATTAGATCATCTTAATACATATCTAAATAAGACTAACAATATTTTAAACTCGACAAAGTCATATGATATGATCAACATATATTTCGAGAGTAAGTCAACTGCATGATTGCCCCATCTCCACTTATATGATCCATCTAGATGCACCAAAAACTCCTCTCATAAATGTGCTTAAGGCCCAAACTAGTGCACATAGCTCCTTATCAAGGATGTGCAAATAACAATGTATTTGACATAACCATAATCACAGATAACTCCCCCTACTCTTACTAGACCCCAATTATATATTAAGACTCTATTAGTGTTAAGCTTGACAAAGATCTCTAGTGCTGGACAAGAGTTCTTGTGTTAGCATAGAGTAAAATGAATCATCTATCAAAACTTGATAAAACTTAAATGCATATGTTATAATGAGAGAAAGAGTATCTTGTTATAGTACTTGGTTAAAAGATTGCATCGTAACATTATTACTTGAGTGACTAGCAAGCCATCAAATGTCTCATGAATCATTTGTCATATATATATGAGAGATCAATCTTCATCGTAAAAGTTAGGTCTAAACTAATAAAGTTTTTTGCAGTAGGTAAAGTAGTAGAGGTAATTATATTTTTTTAACCAATTCTAGGTGTAGCCTTTGAGCGCACTCGTTTGGAAGTTTGCAAGGTATTAAGTGGTAGGTTGTGGTATGGTGGCCATACATACTACATCATAGGCATATTATGTAGATCCCTTTATACTACTTGTAATCTTTTACCATTAACTAGGATTACTGAATGAAGGGGTTGTCCAAGGTTCAATTCTAGATAGACGTTCGCTTATCATCCTTGATGTACTAATAATGTTATTTGGTTGATGTGTATAGTAGCTCGTGAAAATGGTCATAAGTACTTAGGGATCAATATATAAAAATGACAAACCTAATATGCCTTTCCATACCATGGTTATGGAGAGTTATATGGTTGAGTTAAAAACATTAGTCTAACGTCAAATAATAAGGAATTGGCCTATGATCAAACACATGCGCTTTCTTAGTACTTGCTCATGGCCTTCTTTAATCCTAAATTATATAAATGAATAGTCATTCAGTAGGTAGACTAAGGCCATTTTCCTTAGCAGATACCATAGCTAGCTAACTTACTTCTCCATAATTTGCTTAGTGAGGAACTTGCCTATCAAGGAGTTTGAGTGCAAGGCACTTGATACACTGAGGGACTACCTTGATAGTCACAGTAGGATAAATCTTTACTCGAGGGACATAGAGTGGCTGGACTACCCGCTTGATGCACACAAATACATTTTTAACTAGGTCATATGCTTATTCAATAATATCAAAGGATTTTCTAATGATAATAGTGTTCTATTGAAAGAGACCTTTTTCTGATCAAGTGGCTTATTTGGGAGAAACTTTTGCTTGCATATATTTTTATAGCCGCATTAAGACTAGTCTAGACAAGAACATTGACTAGTTAAAAAGTTTAATTCATTTTTAACCATGTTGCATGAGTTTCTAAATACTTATAAAGAACATAAGAAATATAAATGTTAAATTATGCTCAAGTCCATGTAGTAAAGTCAAATAGAAGATAAAATCTCCTCTTTTTGGAAATACATGTAGTTGTCCCTATAGTTTGGTTTATCATAGAAATTACTTTAATATATTTAAAAATTAAATTAAATTTATATTGTTCCTACAATCACTCTCATCCCCTCTCTCTTCCATTCCCTCTCCTAATCTATAGTCATAATTAAGGCCCCTTATTGCTAGTGCTTCTACCTGAGACTAAGTTTAGAACTTTTTTTGTTAGTGGTCGTAATGTTTAAGCAAAAGATTCGAGGAGGGGAGAGCAAAATGAGGTATTTGTAGTAGAGGGAGTTAATAATAAGTTGATGTAACAAGGAGAGAGTATAGATCTATCAATTGTTGAGTCAATAATCATTTAGAAGAACAGTGTGCTTTGCACCATTTTCATCAAAGGAGATGGAATTAGGACTTTTTGCTAGGAGAGCACATCAATATTAGTCATGTTGCTTATAAAGTCATCACATAGATTTATTTGGAGTTGAGAGTTTGTTGTAATGAAGATAGTGCAATATCTCTCACACATCTCTTTGAATAGACTCTAGAATATGTTGCCTAAGCCCACTCATTACCTTTCTTAATACTATTACTAGGTAAAGACCAAAAAGAAATCCCGAGTCTTGACTTTTAGAATTTGGGCTTTGGGTAGTAACTTGGCCTAAAATCTATAAGTTAGCCTTAAGACTAGCACACTAAAAGAGAATGATAGACATCAACAGCCCAGACAACTTGAATGCTCTGACCAATAAGAATATAATGTCAATAGTCATGTTCTTATTACACGGCTTATTCTATTTGTTATTCTAACCTCTCTCCCAATCTTTTTTTATATTTATTTTGTTATATCGAATTTGTCCATCTTATTTTGGAATTTTATGATGCTGTGAGTAGTGTTTTTTTTACAGGAGACTAAATGCTTGATTGAGTGCAATATCTTGAAATATTTATAGTTTTTAAGCTCTAAATCTCTAAGGTCACTACAAATTGGGTTTGTCACTCGTTAGGATTTTTGCCTGTGGAGAGCATTGAGGCCACTAAATGTAATTGTAGTATTTAACTTCTTTGGTTTAAGCCTATATTATAATTTTCCATCATGGCTCATGAGAGTACCTTCTAGTTTATTAGTGTCTATGCTAGCCCTAAGTCAATAGAGCTTAGAGCATATGGGAGCAGTTTGCCATCTTCAGTGCCACCATGGAGGGACCCTGGATTTTTAGAGGTGACTTTAATGATATCCAGTCTCTTAATTAGTGACAAGGGAGAATAGGTGCTTTTTCAGCCTAGGGCCTATACTTTATAGAGCATATCAATGACTTAGGTCTCATTGATATCAGATTTTGGGACTTAAGTTTATTTAGGCTCGAGGTTTGTGAGATTTCTATCCAAGTCTCCAAATATCTTGATTAGCTAGAGGTAGTAGTTAGGAATATTCTATGAGTGCATTTAGATCATTCTCCCCTCCTCCTTGAGCTTTGCCTAAATAGGGAGGATCATAGGAAGGGAGAGACCATTTTGCTTCCAGATTGCTTAGTTCTTGCATTCTAACTTCATGCCTTTCTTAGATGTTCAATAAACCTGGTACTAGTATTACCTTCAAATCCCTCACCTCAGTTCTATGTTAGTGGAACCATAAGGTCTTTAGTCATATTTTTTGTCAAAATGATATGCATATTGCATGCATTACAGGTTTTTAAAGATCACTTAAGTCTGGACTCCCACATTGTCTTATCCATCTTGAAAAAATGCTCCAAAATGAGCTAAAAAGTATTCTTAATCATAAGACAATGCTCTGGATGTAGAAGTCTAAAGAGATATGGATTGTCTATGGTGACAATAATACTCGTTTCCTCCAAGATTGGATTCTTGTTCGATACTATAAGAATCAGATTTATAGTATTCTCTTCTTGGATGGTGAGTGGATTCAGGACTAAAGTTCTCTATGCATCATGGATGTGGACCACTTTTGGTGTCTCTACTCTAAGAATGAACTTGCTCGCCTATCTTTCCCTTTCAGAATAGTTTTCTTACTCTCAGAGCTAATCTTTTGGAGGGGCTCTATTGTCCGATTATCTAGACTAATGTTCATGATGATTTATTCTAGATAGGACCATATAAACTCCCTCGTAATGATGGGTACCAAGTCATCTTTTTCCACCGATACTTGAAGGAGTTTAGAGATTTACTTTGTGTCCAGTTTCAAGAGTTTTTTCATAGTGAACGACTCCTTCCCCACTTGAACACTACTCTTAATTTCCTAGTTCCTAAGGTACATACTCTAGAATTCTTGATCCAGTTTTGTCCTATTGGTCTTTTTACTTTTTTTTTGTAAGATCATTACTAAGATCTTAGTTAGTAGGCACCCTCGGTATGTTAGTTAACCCAACTCAGTCCGGTTTGTTCTAGGCTGCTTTATGTTTGATAATAGCATTATCCTTTGGAAGTTTATCTACTCAATAGCCTAAAAGAATTGCTTATCAAGCAGTATGGTTGTTGAACTTGATCTTGAAAAACTTATGACCGTCTCAGTTGAAACTTTCTCTAGCAGACCCTTCTCATGTTTGGTCTCCCTAAGACCTTTGTAAGCTGAGTGATAGAGTATATTTTTCCTATCTAAATGCATACCCTATAAACTGAGGGACACGCTAATGTCTTTCACCCCTTTAAGAGGATTTACTAGGGTGATCCTATTCTCTCCTAATTCTTTGTTCTTTATATAGAAAAGGCTATATCAATATTCTTGAACAATAGGTCCAATAAGGCAAATAGACCAATGTTAGTCTGATACGTCGTGCCCCTCCCATCTTATAGCTCATGTTCATCGATGACTTGATTGTCTGTCCAGAGCTGACCGACCAGCTTAGTAGTATAATGTGTATCATATTAACTACAAACTTAGGACAATACTTGGGAGCCCTGATTAATCTAGGAGGGAATATCATTTATTTTGGGAATTGAAAATATTGACAAAAAGAGAAAAAAGGGGTAGGATAAGACTTTCTTTAGAGGCAATAATATATCTTAGAAAAGCTCTATTCAAGATGGCTAGCTAGAAGGCTGGGTCCTGAAGTAGAGCGGGTTATCTGACCCTTGCTTGCTCAATCTTGTCTTCTATCCTTACTCACACGATATAAATAGGTCTAATATCTATTAGCCTTTTAAGGACATAGATTACTGTATTCATGGCTTTTTTTTACTTCCACCATGACTTCCAATAGATACACCTTGTGAGGTGTGAAACCATGTCCCATACTAAAAAGGTAGGTGGCCTTGTTTTTGACATTTGTAAAAGGTCAATATAGCATCTTTTGCCAAGTTGCCTAGGAGATTCTGTCAGTCTTATGATCCCTTTAGTGTTCAGATCCTAATGGGTAAGTATAGTAGAGATGGTACTAACATGAGTCATCCATACTCGAAGTATGACTCCTCTATACTTTAAGGCCATCATGAAGGCTGGTCTGACCCTCATCTTTGGCCTTTACTAGAATGTAAGCAAATTGACTCATACGTCCTTTTGGGATGACACATCTCTCATCATCTCCTCTCCATAACCACCTTCTTGGCGACCTCCTAGAGGAGGATGCTAGAAGGATGATTATAAAATACTAGATCCGAGGAGTTGTTAGAACACTTTCCACCTTGAGATCCTTTTAAATCTGCATACAATTAGTTCACTATCTTTTGTTCTATTTACATGTCACTTCGAGTAGGAAAAACTCCTTGTCTTGAGGTCTTACGTAGGATGAGCATTTCCCTAGCCAGTCCTTGTACCGAGCCTTAAGTAGGGATATATAGATGCCTCCTATAGACCCAATTTGGCCCAAATTTTGGGCCTTACATATTCTTGAGTATGTTTGATTTTTCACTTGATTATTTTATTATTGTAGGTTGATGGCGAATGTGGGAGCATGCATAGACATTTCATAAAGGATGATACTTTCTCAAGATGTGGTTATTTTCCCAAGACACTAATGCACATGTCTCGTGATTGTAAATTCTCGAGAGTTGTATGGACTTCTATATAGGTGTGCCACCCTTGATGCTTCTTCATGGAGAGGGACCCTCAACGTTGAATCAATTCTAATATCTGAGTGACTCCCAGCTCTTACAATTGGCCCTGGCCCCTTTGGGCGACAACCTTTTTCAATTCCTATTATTGGTTTTGGTGCTAGCAAGGTAACTCCTTTATATCCCAAAACTATAGTGGACCACTTCCCTCCCTCGTCATCTCTCAAGCACATAAGTTTGCTTGTGTGTTTGTAGATAGAAATATTATAGTACCCCCTCCCCCCACAAGATACGAGTTAGTTGTCTAGTAGTAACTTGTGGAGGATTACGTCAAGCTCAATATTGATGGAGTTTTGATGGCAACTCGGGCCTTGTTGGTACTCGGGATATCATTCATAACTCGGGTGGCCATTAGTTATTTGGGTTCGCTAAGGGAATTGGTAGTTGTACCTACTTTGCTACGTAGCTTTAGGCTATGGTCCTCGGACTTGAACTAACTTGGGATAGGGGTTTGTGAGAGGTCTAAGAGTAGGTTGATTCCTCCTAGCCATCCTTTATGTTGATTGGAACGTGGACCAGGTGCACCTCCTTTCAAGCAATTGGGAGATCACCATTCAACATACTTGGCTTGAGGGCAACCGTCTAGCGGACGCTCTTTTCAAGGTAGCTTTGAGGTCCTCTAACCTTGATATTTTAGATTACTTTTCTATTCTTATGTATAGGTAAATCTTGATGATTTGCTGGAGTTAGCCTATTTCAATGTACTCGTTCGACCTATGATGAGTCACTATGATCCAGTGTAGTATATAGGCGCTCTTTCCTCTTGTGGGCTTTTCTACTGTGTTTTCCCACGAAAAGATTTTATCGAAACCAACGATCACAGTATCTCTAGAGAGGATCGTTAGTCATAGTGATGGTACCCATTGGCTTTTTGATGAGGGTTGCACAACCTTCGTGCTAGGATTTGGAAAATGTTTGTACCCTGATTCGAGTTCAGGGTTCAGGATTCCCACATTTTCGAAAAAAAAAAAAATTTCCGAGAAAGCAAAAAGCGCCAAAGTTCATTAAAACGGCTTTAACCTAAAAAACACCAAGTCAGAAGGTGGCCTAAACCGTAAACCCAACCGCACCGCATATGGAGGAAGCCGACGTCGGAATATTGTGCTACATCTCCTCTCTCCCTGGTTTCCGCGGCATCCTCAAGCAAAGGTTGGTTTCCTCTCTCTCTCCCCCTCTCCCTGCACGTCCTTGGTCAACCTTTTGACTTCCCCACACTCAACACACAAAGTAACCATCTTGCAGGTACTCTGATTTTATCGTCAACGAGGTCGACCTCCAAGGGAATGTGGCCCACCTTACCTCTCTGGACCCACCCCCTCTGGTAAATATAAACTTGTTTTTATTTATTTTGTGCTTTTTTTATAATTTGATTTGTCTGAATTTTGTTGAACTGGGTTCAGGACGCAGTGGAGGACGGGGGCGGGAAAGAAGCCGAGGAGTCAAGGAAGGACGGTGATGGTCCACCGATTGGTAAGAGCTACACATCGGAAATTGAGTTGTTAAGGTCGCTCGCAGGTGATCCTGATGCGGACAATTTGGAAGCTTTTCTTGGTAAAGTGGCTTCTGGTTCTGAGGGTCAGGAGGTTGAAGTTGACCCCATAATTCTTTCCCCCGATTCCGATAAATCCCATAGAACGGTTAGTTTGTGTGCTTGTCTTGTCATCGACGCAAAGTTCCTCAACAAGTGTCAATTGTAATGGGTTTCTCATAAATTGTTGTTATTATAGGAAATGCATCGGTTCTTTAAGGAGAAGTTCAAGTTCCTAGTTACTGACACAGTTGATGGGTCGGATAATTCTTCCAAATGCATTCGTATAAGACTGAGTTCAGGTGGAGTAAATGGTAGTGGTAGGAATTCTAAGAAACGGAAAGAGAGAGGCGGTGGTGGGCCTTTTGATAGTAGAGGATCCGACAGTTGGCCAGAGAATCGTGGCAAGTTCCTTAGGTACTTTGGGTTATGAGGTTGCTTATTGCTTTCTTTCTGTATAAGTTTGAACTCCATCGTCGCGGGATTCTTAGAGCAATTTGGATTTCTAGGTTTCACCTCTACAAGGAGAACAAGGATACGCAAGAGGCCTTGGGAGTGATAGGGAAGATGCTTGGCGTTCAGGTGTGGCCATCTCTGAACTTTTTGTCCACAGCTTTATGTTGTCTTCTCATTGTCTCATATTTAATTGTTCATTGAACTATGATTCTGACCAGTGTGAATAGAAGGTGGAATAAAAAGAATGTTATGATCAGGATTGAAAAAATAGTTCCTGAATAATAGCATATGATTTTATCTCTTTTAATTGGAATTCTTTTTTGACAGCCGAGATCGTTCGGGTTCGCAGGTACAAAAGATAAGCGTGCAGTCACTACACAGGGGGTATGCTAACTATCTTGCTCCTATTGTGCTGATTGAAGTTGGCAATGAAGAGGAACCAAATTCCTTCTCTCTTGACTGAAATTTTGGTGTCTTAATGTCAGACAATGTTACATAATGGTCAATGATGGAAGTCATCCAATACTAGTTTTTTTTCTTCAGTTATCTTTGCATTTATATCATCCAAAAAGAAACTCATGCTTTTCTGGTATTCCCATATAAGGAAACACAAGGATTATTAAAACCTTAACCTTCCCCTATCTTAATTTATGCCCTTGGGGTTTTCTAACTCTTCAATGCTTCCAGGTAACTGTTTTCAAGAAACATGCTAGTAAACTATCTTCTCTTAACGACAGGTTGTTTGGCATCAAAGTCGGTGACTTTTGGTGAGTGAAATTCTTTTTGATTTCCCCATTAGCTTTTGTTGTTTGGTGTGCTCCTGACGTGAGTTTCCAATATCTTTCAGTTATATAAATGAAGCACTTGTTCTCGGGCAGCTTCTTGGCAACCGATTTACAGTGACATTACGGTAAAATCAGCTTTCTTGTGTAATTTGTGATTATGTTTGCAATATTCATGATATTTTGGGGTTTGTTTAGAAGACATGAACGTCTTCCTTGTTACTGAAGAGTAATTTTTTTCCAAATTCATGCTTTCCACACAACATAGTGGAGTTGTTGCAGATTCTAAAGATACTATTAGAGCCTCCGCAGATTCCTTGGGAAAGAATGGGTTCATCAACTACTTTGGCTTACAAGTACTTTCTCTCTCTTGATCAATACAGTTAGTTTTTCGGTTTCTGTTGTCAGCCCCCTTCAATCACTTTTTTTGTCAATATCCCAAGTTCGAATAAGGTTCATTTTGCAAGCTCATATGTCTATATGCAAGTTAGTATCTTTCTTATTCAATGGCAATAAATATTACCCTTGTCAAATGGAATTTTCCAGCGCTTTGGAAGTGGTTCTGTGCCAACGCATCTTGTTGGAGCTACACTGTTTCGAGGAGAATGGAGAAATGCTGTGAACATAATTCTTGATCCAAGGGATGGGGATATCCTTTTTAATGTTCATGTTTCCATGAGGAAAACTATAGTAATCATACCCCTACTAGCATTGAATGGTTTTTTGATTCATGTCCAAGCATACTTTAAAAATTTTAGCAATCGTTTTTCTTGATTTGGATCGTTAATTACAGAGAGAGTCATTTAGAAAAGCTCGGGAATATTTTAAGGCAAGTGGTGATATTGATGGAACTTTAAGGCAATTACCTCGCCAAATGGTTGCTGAGAGGGCCATCGTAAGTGTCACACATACATCCTTGCTAATCATTAGTAGCTCTTTAGATATGTGGTAAATCTAAATTTCAAAATTAGTATTTCTGTTTCACCATGACCCTGTTTTGCTATTCCATGAGATATGTGCTTCATGTTCCACAGTTTTTACGTGTAACACTTTCCTTTGGAGGAGACTGAACACAGTTAACTGTTCCCTTTTATATCATGCAGCTTCAATGTTTGAAGAAATATCCTGGGAACTTTTTGCAGGCTTTGAAAGCCATACCTAGGACTTTGAGGATGATGTGAGTGATTAATTGTACCGCTGCTGTTGTGGCTTCCAAATTCCAATAAACGGCTGGCACCCTTTGCTTGGAGAAACATCATGCTGATAACTTTATTGGAGTATTTGCTTGAAATCAATTTGTTGACAAAGGCAATAATTAGGGGGTTTCAAGGATACCAACATTAGCAATTTCTTAACATGTCCCTTATCTACCTCTTCCCTTTTCTTCTTATTACTCTTTATTGATGCATACTCCTGAAAATAAGTGTCGTTTACATCTTCAAATCGTTCTTGTTTAGGTATGTACATAGTTACCAAAGCTTTTTGTGGAACCATGCAGCAAGTATGAGAGTTCAAAAATATGGTATGTTGTATACTTCTTGATGCCTTTGGACATCTGAGTATGCTTCTTGATGCCTTTTTGCCTTTATACACGCTAGCACACTTCATGCAGATACTGGCTTTTGCTCGTTCGACAACTATAAATAGTCTTATGCTACAACTATTTGAACTTTTGACCAGCCATTTACCACTTTGGACAGGAACCAATCAAGTTGTGCTGGGTGACTTGGTATACTCTAAACCAGATGTTTCTGAAGAAAATATAGTGGATCCGAATTTGGAATGTGAAGAAGACATCAGTGATGCTGTATACGTCGATAGTCATGCAGATGAAGCTTCTGTAACAGATATTCCTCAAAGGAACAACATTCTTGCTAAGGTCAGGATATCAATTTCAAAATATATTATTTCTGACAAATGTTTCCGGTTGTTCGCATAGGTTTGGTCTTCTGTGAATCATAACATTAGCAATCATTCAACCTATCTGTTATCTTATTGACAGTCTTCTTTCAATTACATTTAGATATTATGATCCACATACCATTTGCAATATATCTGGCTGACCCAGTATTCATGTATATTGTGCTAATTGCATCTGCTGATGTGGATTCATGAACTATACCTCCATTTGTTTTATGTACAATTGATAGAATTTGTAGTTGAAATATTCTATGTTCTCTCGCAGGTTGTAACTGAGGAAGATATAGCCTCGGAGATATATACTATCGATGATGTCATCCTTCCTATGCCAGGGTACTTAAGTCAATAATCCTTTTGCGAAGATGAAGTGAATACACAGGACACTAAACATTTGATTAAAGATTTTCCTTTGTCCTCATTTCTAACAATTATGTTTGTTCTTCTCATAGATCAAGGACTACTTATCCAGGAAATCATATTGCTGAAGTATATCATGATCTAGCAAAAAAGGTTGGATATCTCAGTGAATTAGACACAATGCCACTCACTATTTGATTTGTGTTTACGTTGCCTTCTGCCATGCTCTTGTTTGAGATGGTAGGCATTGGACATTTGCTGTTAATTTAGTATTGGATTGGCATTTGGCATAGATTATTAATTAATTGGGTTCATGTCTGCACTTGAATGTCCAGAGTTAGCATTATACGTATTCCATTCTAGGGAGTCATCTTTTTCTTTTTCTTTACTTATTTTGATTTTTTGTCCTTTTCTTCTGATCAGGATGGTATCAATTTGAAGGAGAGTGTGCATAATGTCAAGTATGGACCCTTTTATTTTTCCTTGGTGAACATTGTTCATGCCATCTAGTGCTCTGTGCCTCATATGTTTTAGTGAGGATTTATTTGGTTGCCTTTGTAGGGAGTTCTCAATAACAAGCATGACGGGAAGTTACAGACGTGTTTTTCAAAAGCCTATGGACTTTCAATGGTGATGTTTTCAGTTCCCATTTCAATGCCAAATGTTGATGTCCATATGCATTTTTAGTTGCTAACAGGTACATATCATTATTCTTTGAATTTTATGTAGGGAATTGATGTCATATTCCAATGCCGATGCACCATTGGCAGAAACAGATCTAGACAAATTGCACAGCCACAAATGTATGAAAACCAACAGAGAGCAGGAGCAAACCAATGGAATGAATAATGGAAGCTCTTCTAATCCGTCATACGAAAGTGACTTAAAACTATCAGATACTACTGAATCTTCCGAGGGAGTAGGAATTACACCAGTTGAATGTCCCCAAATTTCTAGTTCTTCAGAATCACAGCTGGCTCTCAAGTTAAGCTTCACTCTACCATCATCATCCTATGCTACAATGGCCGTGAGGGAGCTGCTGAAAGAATCAACATCGGTCTGTATTTCATGTGGAAATGTTTCCTTCAAATACATTCAACATGTTATGATATTGAACTAGTTATGCATCACATTTGCAGGTTGCTTTCCAAAAAACTCTCAACACATCAGCTAGTAGTCTTTTACAGGGTTTGGCCAGGTCAGGCATTCCAATCCTTCTTAAGAGCTTATTTATGAAAGTGAAATAGGTCAGCCATATTCTAATTGGAGCATTGTTGAGTGAGCTGCTGTTTCCATGCGCATGAAAAATGAATTTCAGATGTTGTTTTGACTGATCCATTCCGTTGTAGCTCATGTGATGTGCATCCATCGCTTTGTTGTGACTTAGTGTCCGTTAAATCTGTAAAATCCGTCCTCGTCTCTCTTCCTTTTTTATGGTGATGTGAACTACTACCTGCTATCTCGAACCTCATTTCATAGGTTTACCCTTTTATTTTAACCATGCATTTTGCTATTAATATATAACCTCAATGAGTATCTCTCTATTGAAAATTGAAATAAGTGATTTTTCATACTGATGTATTTTCCATGTTTCAGGGAGTAAGACCTCGTTATGTTTAAGAAAATGATAGCAAGAGCTCATCAATCCGTTTGGTGGAAGCATCATCAGATGGATGATGTTACCATCTATGATACATTGATCGCACTATGAACAATTTGATAAACAAGGCTAAATAGTCACTAAACCAGAGAAACCTGTCTCCTTGATACCCTGTCCCTATATGGTAGTGTGCGCTCGGTGGAGGATCAAGTGCCAATGCATTCTCGGTATGAATAGCTGAAGAGTTAGCTTTCTGGAACACTTTTGAATGGAAATATTAGTTGTCCTATTGCTCTACTATCAGAAGTGGACATTTTTGTGTACTCTTTCAAATATGCTTCTGCAACCTGTTGATAGGTAGTGTAGATGCAATTTGTTTTGATTTGTCTTCCCACAAGTTGGCACGCTCCCAGGCATGCAATAACTTGTTCTGAGCTACTGTGAAATCTAAAAGGACAGTAAAACATAGTTGTTTCTATAATTATATTTCATATCCTTGTCATCCTCCATGGTGCACAGTAAGATCTTTATATGCATCTCCCTCAAGTCGTAAAGTTCCCTAGGTTGGATGCTCAATAGAGGTTTACGTGAGGCTGCATTTGCAGAAGTTGCAAGCGTAAGTAGATTGTTGACGAGAAGTTTTACTAGAATTTAATTGATGGAGCAAAAATCAGTTTTTTACCCCATATGCCACGAGAAAGTTGATATGATTGGAGTTAGCTCTGTCGTTCTGATAGATTTTGGCGAACCATGGTTCCTGGTCGACCACAGGCTCCGGAGATGGATGTTGTGTCTGAGCTTCTTGCTCCATGTCCATTTCATCTTGGGAAACTGTTGAATTTCTTATTTGCTTCATCCTTTGTGGTCGCTGCCTTGGCTCACTGTGAGACCTGGCTTTGGCCTTGGATGATTCTGTGTTGGTCATGTAACTTGGCTGAGGGGGAGATTGAGGAGCAACTGGACGCATGTAATTTGGTTGCTTGCAAGTGAATGAGGCCCTCCCCGGAACAGTATTGGGACTCGTATGTGTCAGCGGATTCACAGGACTGTTATGCATCGAGGCGAAGTGAATTGCATTTTCATGTTTCAGTTCCTCAGAGTTGTATCTCCTGGATGCACTATGATCTACTCTACCTATTTGCAAATGACCCAAATAGTCGTTCGTTCCAAAAGCTCTGCTGCTGCTAGGAGGATCCACATTGGTTCCATCCTGCAAGTTCCAATAGTTGGCATTATAACTTGAAATAAAATTATATATTCATTGTACGTGGCCCTTCACCTTCTTTTGGGCAATCACCTTTATTGGCCACAGCTTAGGATAGAGTTTTTGTTTGACTTACCTTCTTAGTTACACCAAGTCCGTTGACCAGGGAAGAGAGTTGGTGCCTTGATGAGTGGCTTCTAACAGCTCGTCTAGATTCATCAGCCATCTGAACTCTTTGAAACCGAGCCCTAACCTGTATAGACATTAGGGCATGCATACTTCGTATCGTCGCGGAAGTTTGTTTCCTGACCAAGTAACCCCTCACTAGTGCTTGCAATTTGACTAGTCCCTTCAATGCGTGCAATGCTTTCCTTGCCTATCAAATGACCATATTATCAACTTCTCTTCTGAGGTTAACCGTGTGAAATTAAAAACAACCTACTAACTATCCATAACTAGGCAGATGAATTCTACACGGCCATGTTCGACATTCGAAATGGTGTAAATTTGTGGTTATAACGATCAAATTTAAGCAGATATTTCATATCAGAAGGAAAGTTGCGAATATATTCAGTACCAAATAAGACCGGAAGGCAGCTTGGATCCTAGTAGCAGCTGCATATTCAACAACTTGTCTGATCAGATGACTCGAATCAATCGGTTTCGTAATAGCACGGCTGGAAGGATAAGATGAAGCAGCCAGTGGCTTGGTCCTCCTCCTGGGATGATTTTCCAACTCCAAGGATGATGACACTGCATGAGTTAAAAGTGGGGTGATGGTGATCAAATCAAGAGACTTGGAGCTCCTATGAGCTCTATTACTACTCTCTTTGCTTGATGACCTCCCAAAGCTCCACCTCCTCTTGTATGTAGGAGGAGTTGATGGAACTCTTGGACTTGGTATTCTCACTTTGTTCCTCTTCTCCTCATAAAAGGTTATGTCCCTCTTCTTTTCCTTCTCTTCCTTTCTCCCTACCAGAAAGTTTACGATCCACTTACTTGCCTTCCCCATCTCGTTAGTTGTCCCTATAGAGGAAATCTGTGGGATGACAACTTAATATTCGTGCTATCTATTCTGTGGCTAATTATGTGTGTGACATCTTGAGAATTTATACGTAACAACGAGTTGATGTTTGTTGACTTTGAGGAAAAAATTGAAACTTATTTCAGGTTGTATGGCATATGAAGTGGGTTTGTTTTATTGTGCCGAATTTTAAGCCAAGGCCTGCAACGGGTTCTCCCTAATTCAGCCATTTGCCACACCATTAGTGATTTGCGCCAATTATTTTTAATAGATTATTGATTAAGCTTACTCAACTGCTCCAATCCAAGGCCAGATATAGGTTTCACCCTTCTGGATCAACTCTTCTTACTTGTGTTAAGCAAGTAAGAACAAAGAGGAGGAGATGTACTATCCATCAAAGATGAACTTTTCGTACTATGACAAAATAATTATAAAAGATTGTGTCACTCGTGTAATAAAAAGCTGAAAATTAGCGATTTTTCTATAGTTTCTTAAGAGACGAATGGACTTGAAACTGGAATTTTTCACGGATGATAATTATATTAATGCAAACTCAAACAAATCTATGTTTGCTATGCTCTACATTTATTATCAATATATATATATATATATATATGTATATGTATATGTGTATATATATATATGTATATATATATATATGTTTATGTGTATATATATATATATATGTGTATGTGTATATATATATATGTGTATGTGTATATATATATATATGTATATATATATATATATATATATGTATATATATATATATATATATATATATATATATATATATATATATGTGTATGTATATATATATGTGTGTGTGTGTGTTTTTTCTCAGATGCCCGTTTATGCTAAAGAATAAAATAGTACATCCTACTTACTCAAAAACCATAAGAAACACTTTAATTTAAAATTATCCACTTAAATTCTTGTATTATATAAAATCGGCTAATTAATAATCCAAAACTACTGATTTGCAACATTTCACCGTCTTACTTGACATTTTTGTTATCTTAAATATGCCGTCTTCAAAGGTAGTAAGACAATATTTGTCAACGTAAATCCGATACTAGTTAAACCGTTAATATAGAATTGAGAGGGGTGATTTGGCTTGGTTGGTGACAAATATTTAGTCCCCAAATAGGGATTAAAGGAGTGAAACTATTATGTAAGGGCATTTTAGAAAAGTCATTATTATTCTCTCTCCAATCTCTAAAACTACCTATCTAATTTAAATTGATTCTTTCTCTCCCACGAATTAATGATTGACTTTCTCTCTCCAATCTCTGTAACTACCACCTAATTTGAATAAATTCTTTAGTGACACCTAACTAATTATTTTTTTACTCAGCCTAAAACTCTCTATTATCACAAAACTCTAGTTACTAAGCCGACAACTCAGTATTAAAAATATACAAGTCCGAACCAACAAACCAACAAATTAGTATTGAAAATATACAAGTCAGAACCAACAAACCAACAAATCAATATTGAAAATATACAAGTCCGAACCAACAAACCAACAACTCAGGACATCAAACCAGCAAGTCGGAACCAACAAACCAAAGACTCAGGATAGAGAACATACAAGTCAGAATCAACAAACCAACAACTAAGGATAGCAAACCAACAAGTCGAAACCAAC
>SOPF01027136.1:0-99073 GCA_012979155.1 Hypericum perforatum | reverse complement strand
CAACAAACCAACAACTAAGGATAGCAAACCAACAAGTCGAAACCAACAAACCAACAAACCAAAAACTCAGTATTGAAAATTTACAAGTCCGAACCAACAAACTAACAAACCAACAACTCAGGACATCAAACAAGTAAGTCAGAACCAATAAATCAACAACTCAGAACATAAAACAAGTAAGTCAGAACCAACAAACCAACAACTCATGATAGAAAAAAAGCAAGTCGGAACCAATAAACCAACAACTCAGGATAGAAAACAAGAAAGTCAAAACCAACAAACCAACAACTCGGGAAACGAAACTCAACCAACAACCAGTAAAACTCAACCAGCAACTAGCAAACCAATAAAACTCAACTAGCAGACCAGCAAAATACAACCAACAAACCAGCAAAAATCAACCAACAAAACAAGTCTCGAGCTTCTTCTTCATGACCAATAAACTATTTGGGAGAATATTGAGAAATTTTGGAAAATCTAGAATAGAGAAGAAGACGAAGCAGAAGAAAGAGGAAGAAAGATAAATAGGAAATAGAATGGCTACATTTAAATTTAAAAGGGAAAAGTTTAAATTTGATACCTGTGGTTTGGCGAATTTTGCGTGATGATCCTGTGGTCCTAAAACACCACTCATGATCCTGATGTTGGTTAAAAATTTTGCGACGTAGCCTCAGGATCGATTGGAACCTAAAAACCTAAAAAACACTCTGCACCTATGTGGCATGTTGATATAACACACCACATTGGATCATTTTGCCCGAGTGTCTTACCTCGGTGTCAGATGAACAAATATTGATTTCAATCACTAATTTTCCTTCTCTTTTTTTAAAAATCCCACCTTATACATAAACTCTTCAAAAGCAAATTGTTGAAAAATCCGAACAAAATACAAGGAAGAGGGGAAGGGAAACCGCACACAGCAGTGTCGGAGATCACCAACCAAAACAATAACAGCACCAGATCACCAACTAAAATAATAACATCGTCGTTGTCTGGATCCACTGCCAACAACCAGTCATTCTCGATACAATTATCGCAGCAACCTCCCTAGCTAATAGACCAGTGTTGCTCCACCGCCCCCAACCAAACAACATCTCCATCGACCTCTGCCTATCCTTCTCTGAACACCCTCCGTCACCGCATCAACTCCTCAACCTCCATCACCACCACCATTAACAACAAAATCAGAATAATAATAATGATAATAATAATCTCGTAACATCCCAATCTCCCTCGTTGTCCGAAGACCTACGTTGTCGTATGGGTGGACCCTACCAACAAGCTTCGAAGCCAGATCAACTGGCCGATAAGACCTTTGGCGTATCGGGGAGCCATATTTAAGAAACCTCAGGTCTGGGTTTTTGAGGATTCAGATCTTCTATTTGACATGCTCTGTGAGGCGGTCATTGGGCATCGTGTTCGGGGGAGGCGAGTGAAGGGGAAGGCTGACTGCGGTGGAAGTGGAGACCACCGTGGAGGCTGCTCGAAAGAAGGTGAGGGAGGGTCGGCCGGTTCTAATTGAATTATAAAAGGAGGAGGGAGTTGGGGTTGGAGGTGGTCGAGGATGGGGCGGTTCGAGGAGGAGGGAGTTGGGGTTGGAGGTTCGAGGAAGTAATTGAGGTTTATAAGAGGAGGAGGGAGTTGGGGTTGGAGGTGGGTTTGGTCAGTTCCAGAAGCTGTTTGGTCGGGTTCTAATTGAAGAAGAGAGGATGGAGAGGGGAGGAAGAAGAAGAAGAATAGAAGACAGGGTTTTTTTTTAAAACAAATTAAAAAAAATCGTGATTGAAAATGATATTTTACATGCCTACGTCATATGACACTATGCGCACCTCGTCACCAGCAAAACGATATCGTATTTAGGCTCGGCGTGGTTTTTGGGTTCGGAGTCGTCCCGAGGCTACGTCGCAAAATTTTTAACCAACCTTAGGATCATGAGTGGTGTTTTAGGACCACAGGATCATCACGCAAAATCTACCAAACCACAGGTATCAAATTTAAACTTTTCCCAATTTAAAATTTGCTTAAAAATAAGGACATTTATGATAATGGGGGCTAAAAATAAGGAAGTCGTTAACTGTTTTAATTTTTTTGATTTGGATAATAGTCAAAAATGCCCTTGAGCTATTTTGCACTATTAGATTAGAATCTTTTTTAAAAAAATACTAATCTAATGATCTATGGGGACACATCCTTTTTAATCCTCAACCAAGCCAAATTCCTGCGAGAGAGGGTGCACATGTTTAATGGTCAAGAGTGAAGTGGATATATTTAAGGGAAAGAAAAAAAATTCATCAATTTTAGAATGTTATATACCACACTTGTATATTGACTGCATTAAATTCGACCACCGTTTATAACTAATATGTCGAAAAAATAATGTCGACATTAAGACAACCAATATATGTGCCAACTTCCTAATATTGGAGTTGAATGTTCTCTGACAACGGACAGGATACTATGATACCAACATAAACCAGACGTCTAAGATTTTTCTAAATTTATGCCAACTCCTAACGATTCATATCTTACAATATGATAAATTTTATTTGGTTTAAACTGAAAATGGCTTGACAACGATTTGCAGCAAATTTTCTTCACAATTTCTCAACAATGCATCATTCTAATACCATTGCCCACATTACTTTCGGCAAGTTGCAAGATTCGGCAGCCAAATATAGATGCAAAGATAAGAGGAATACACAGGGGATGTTGTTATACTTGACTACTAGAGATTACAATGACTAAGAACTACAGTTTTGCATTGAACCTGCAGCGTTCAGCACTCGAACAACGGTAACGTGGTATTTCGAGTTTGCGGAAATGACCCATGAAGCCATGAACATGAAATTCTACAATGAGATCAGCTGAAATCCATCCGGCTAAGTGACTACTGCTTCTTCACTAATAACTGAGAAAAATGATCAACAGCTACAAGTAGACACGGGACTGGTTCGGATCAGGAGTCCTGCTTTGCAGTATTCTCCTTGAAGCTCTTTGTCAGCCATATAGCAGTCTCTCTCGGGGAGACCTTTCCTGGTCCAAATGGTTTTAGAAGCACCGTGAGTTCGTCGTACCTTTCATCATGCAGCAACCTTGCACTGAATTCAAGCAAACCCTCTAAAGCTTCAGCTCGTTGTCGGAATGATGACGTATCGAACCTACGACGTCTTGCCTCTGATGAAGTGCGGCTCCCGGCTGTGGCATTTTGATTCGAGGAGTTACTTCCGTCTTCTTCATCCACTTGAAACATGCAACGTTCTATCCCTTGCCATGTATCAGCAACAAAGGTAGGCTTCTTTGACTTGCTATCACTGACCTGAACTGTGCATCTGTCTTTTGTGATTGAACGGTCACCAATGCGCGGAGGGCTAGAAGATCCTTGCGCAGATAATGAAGTTCTCCGGATGGGGAAGCACGGAGTTTCATATGGAGCCAAAGGGAAATCAGCCATCCTGTCAATTAGAGGAGCATTGACAGAGACGTTCGGAGATTTTAATTCAGTGAGGTTCCCCGTACTAGGCCTGATCGTTGAATCTCGTGTTGAAGGTCTGCTGGCAAATGGCAAAGATGCTCTACGTGTAGCAGAGACAACTTTCTTCACAGGAGTATGAGCAACCGGCAACTGGAACAAAAAGACCATAAGACAACAGAAACTAAAAGATGGTATGATAAGCTTGCATATAGGTCCGACTAGAGACAAGAAATTGTCTTACCGATTCACGTTTCTGTGCAGGAGCTGGTCCTCGTCTAGGGATGACGGAAACTTTCTTTGGAATAACTTTGGGATTCTTGGCAACACCTGAGGATTTTGAAGAGATTGCTTTACAAATTACTGTCCCTTGACTGCTATCGTTGGTTACGTCCGATAACCTTCGATTATCATGTACAGCCTTCACAGAACAAAGGGAGTCCAGATCTGCTGCAGATGCACTAGGATTAATAGCTCTGTCATTACTGTAAGAATACCTCTTCTCCCTATAAGACTTGTAAGGTACGTCATCTGGTTCTATAAATCTTGTTTTCTTCGAGTAACTTGGTTCGGGCCATTGGAAAGGCAACTCATTGTGTCTCGGGCTATTGATCTTTAAATGAACCTTAAGGACAAATGGTTGAAGTAGCTGATGCCTGAGCAGCTCTGCAGCCTGCCTCGGTAAGCAATAAAATCTTCAGCTACTGCTCCTAACTCAGATTAATCAGAAAAGAATAGAGACATACACTTGGGCGGAGTTCCGGATTCTTCCGCAGCATGCTTTTAACAAGACCTCGACTGATAGCATTAACCAAGGATGATTAGACGGCTGAACTGAGTGCACATATAAACATTAGCGGCTTTGAGAACTTGAACAACAGAAGAAGACTTACAAGGCACCAGAATATTTTGTTGGAAGTGGAGCCACAATGGACTTATTTATCTTGTTAATTAACGCTTGCATATCCTGCGCATTAGAGAAAGAGAGTGTGTTTTAGAAACACAGCAGAAACTGATATAGTTGCCGTTATATGCAGTTGTTATACAGCAAGGTTAATTCAGGAATTTCCTTAACCTACTCAAACCCTTAAGGCAGTGAATAGATGGATCTTTCACACTTATAAAGAAGGCAACCACACTTGCAAGTAGCAATGTGGTAATCCCAACAATATGTAGTTGTTATATAGCAAGGTTAGCACAAAGCCAATACCAATGACTTCAAATGTTTCCAACTTCCATGAATCGTGACTAGGAAAAGCACGCAATGATTTAAGCGCTTGGCTAATTTAGACCAATGGTCATTGTGTGGCATGAGACGAAATACCCTAACCTATAGATAGAATGATAAAATAAAACTTACAAATGCTTTAAATGCAGGCCTGAGGGAAGTCATTTCATATATACAGCATCCTGCAGTACGACAAGTAAACATGTTAAGAATAAGATTGTACAAATTGCAAAGGAAAGGTCATGCAACTTCTGCATACAGACACCACAAGTTACCTAGAGACCAAATATCTGATTTTGAACCATAAGGAATATCAGCCAAAAGCTCAGGACACATGTAACTGGGAGTGCCCACAACCTGAAAATATAAGGCGGGACAACAGTAACGCCCAAGCGTATGGAACGTCAATAGACAAGAAGTTCAAGCTCAGGGACCAATCTACTTACAGAGGATGCAAGGTCATCTGATGTCAATATTTTAGCAAGCCCGAAATCACCTGCATCAGCAAGCTCAGTTAGTTATGCAAAGTTACAAATCCACTAGCAAGATTCCATGAACTGGATCAGTTTTAGCTTCGAACTGAGTATACACACTCACCTAGACGTATGTCTCGCTCTTTTGTTAAGAAAATATTGGAACACTGAAGAAATCATGAGAAAAAAATTAGTATATTTGTTAATAAAAAATCAGTACATTTTTTGCAACAAAATCATTCAATTGTAGAACAAAAGAAAATTTCCCAAACCTTGACATCACGATGGAGTATATGGTTGGCATGCAAGTAATCCAGTGCCATCAGAAGTTGAACAAGCCATTTGCAAAGCTTCTGAAAACCAAAAAAAAAAATCAAAAGAAAAGAAAAGGGTCTGTTAGTGAACCGCACACATAGAAACTAAATTCGAAAAAAAACTAGTCATGTTCAACAAGCGAAATTAGCAGAAGGATAGTGATAAATCCAAAAAACCAAGAGGAACTGACCTCTTCTGAGAAGAGCATACCATTTACTTTCTTTATTGCTTCTTGCCTGTTGTAGCATATAAAGACCGTAAAGAAGAGGTCATCAAAGCTTTCACTTCCATCTATGAAAGAAATGAATAGAAGGAGAGGACTTACATATCTCCACCTTCACAATATCCTATGATAATACATACATAGCAACCCTGAACGAAAATGAAAGAGATCAAATCAGTGTTAGGGCGACTTCCAAGCACTCCAAATGCAGAACCTAATCTAGTAATTGTCGCCAACAAGAAAAACAAGTAATATGCATATATAATTTTCTTAACACATGTCTGCTTAAACCATTATGAGAAAAGCAAACAGCTAGAACGATAGGGAAAACAAATGTATGCAGTTTCTGGGCATAACAAGATTTTGTTTAGCCATCGTCATAAAAAAGGTGCTATAAATGAAAATTCATCAGGACTCTAAGGACAGTCATAAATACAAAATCAAAAACAAGCTCTGCAACGCGGACGGGACAATGGTATAACTAAATGTAGAAATGCATCTTTTTTTTTTTGAGATCCTATTCTAATTCTATTCTATTACAACATATGCTTAAGCCAAGGTTTGAACCTTGGACCTCCACCAACTCAACACCTCCCAATACCACTAGGCTACAAGGCCACGGGTGAAGAAAGTGAAACTATCTTGATGGAGAAGAAAGTGAAACTATCTGGTATCTTGATGACCAATAAATAATAAATATGAAAAAGGCAGATATACCTTCTCGACCCAGGAATCTTTGTACTCTACAATAAATGGATTTTGTATTCGTGAAATGAGTTCCATCTGCAGTAAGCAACTGAAAGTTAAGTTGAGTGTTCCAACTTACTCATGAGCATTGCTCATATACAAACCCTATAATAACCAAGTTATATATCATGAGTATCAGCAAGCAAAGGTAACAAGATCAAACCAGACTAAATGTAGCTTAAAACACCAACCTCTTGATGTGCAGACCGCCTAGTTCTATCTGTCTGCCTAGCAAGGCGAATCTTTTTTAACACGTATCTATGAAGAACAAGGCAGACCTTCCATTAGAAAAAAGTCACCATACATAATCAGGAAACAAGAGCACGAGCAGGCCGTTTTGAGTTGCTTACTTCTTCCTCTCATGTTTGTGCCTCACGAGAAGGGCTGAACCAAAAGAGCCCTTACCAATCTGCTCGAGTACCTCGTACTGGTCCATTATGAACCAAACGTACACTCAAACTGTACACGTCCAATGAGAAACCGTGTCTAGTGTCTGCAAGAAAATGAAAACCCCCTTATTTTCAAGAACACAGACGCTTGAAAGCTATGGGAAGCATAAACTGTATTGTCAAAAACATGGAGGCCACTATGAGAAATATATCGTGTCAAGACCGATTCTTCAAAACAAAAAGACTAGGACTTTAAATTTTGACAATAAATAGCTTTGAAGATCAGCGAAGAGACTTAAACATAAACTTAAGTAGATGATAATGCATTAAATTGTCAAACATAATTTGAAGCATCCACCCGTCGAAGTAACTGTGAGCCCTTAAATGACCAAAATTGGTTTAATAAAAGCCAAGATTTATAGAAAATAATGACAACGAAAGACCAAAAAAGGAACTCTCTGATTAATAAAAGACCAAATCTTTCTACATCAATTAAACAAGGAAATGTACAGCCAACTACATAATGGTCAATGAACCGACAGGAAAACTAAAAAATGAGGAAAAAAACCATCAAGTTACACTTTCAAAGAGGAAAAAACTAAGCACAAGCTAAATAATTAAATGGAAAAGGAAAGGGAAAAAAAAATCAAAAGCTCGATAGGAAAGACACTAATTTTTTTTGGTGAAAAGCTCTCCTAGAGCTTACATGGCAAAATCACAACAAAATAAGTTCAAGTTTATTTTTTTTGGGAGTTCTCTTTTCCAACCACAGCTACATTTTCTTAGCAGCCCAAAAAGGGAAAAAAATAATGAAACTACCTACTTCCTCCACCAACCAACAAGCTTCCCCAGCTAGAAGAAACCAACAAAGTAAGAAAAAAATGGGAAAAGACTGAATCTTGAGAACGGGAACTTGGAACTAGCAAATGCAGGTCTAACGGAGAGCAAGAAGGGTTTTATATCGAAAGACAGACTCTTTGAAACAAGTTTGAACAGTTTCAGCTTTTTCTTTAGTCAAAGAAAGGAAGAAGTGAACCAAATCTGTAAGATTCTTAAAGAAAGAGAAAGGGGTACAGGCAAAAGAAAAGGAGGGAAGTTTAATTTGAGTTTCTTCCTTTTTACCTACCTGAGCCTCTGTGTTTTGGATGGGTGGATCAAAGATGGGAAATTCAAACTAAAATGTGGGTTCCCAGGGAGAGAGGAAGGAAGGAAGGAAGAGTTCCACTTCCAATTACTGAAGTAGGGGAGAAAACCCTCTGAGAGGAGAGAGTTCAGACATGAGACATCTCTGTGTTTTTAATTTTGAGTTTTTTTTCTTTTCTATTTTTTCTTTGTGGGGTTTGGGTTTTATCTTTTATTTATTTTTTGGGAGAGGTGGGGGAAAAGGACAAATTTTGGGCAGGGAGTTGGGGACCACAAGTTATATCTAGATTCATTGTAGATTGGGAGAGGAGAGACAAGAAGAGAGAGATCAGCAAGCTAGCTATAGCTCCACCTTGTCATATTTTATATGTCGCATTACTTTAATCAATTGATTATTTATTTTTTGACGAGCCAACCCCTAAGACTACAGTGTTATTATAGCCCAAGGACAACAATATATTATAGCCAAAAGTAGGATATTAATACTTTCTTGTTTGCATCTGATTCAACCAAATTTGGCCCCTGCTACATTTAAATGCGATGTAATATGGGCCATACCAGGATTTCTAAATAGTGATTTTTATGATTAAGCTTATTCTTGGACGTAATCGAATCAATACTTTGTTATGTCATATCACATTTTGAATCTTACGGTTGGTCGAAGCCCACACCAAATTGGTTAATGAAAAAAACTAGTTAACGAATTTGGAATAAGAAATCGCAATCAAACTAATCTAATCGTTTTACTTACCATGTTCTGGTTTCAAGTGCAAATACTATGCGCTCCTCAAGTGCCCAATGCAATGCCGGAGTCAAATTTTAAGAAGTGGGATCAATTTTTATAGTTTTTAATATTTCATTTTAATTTAATGGAACATATAGTAAAAAATATATCAATCCAAATAAAAAAATTAAGTGGGGGCAATTGCCCCCACTCCCTCTCATGTGGCTACGTCCCTGGCCCAATGAGACTATGGAATATCGTACCATCTGCATACTACTACTTTTAACCGAGATGAGGAAAAAATCATTATTCATATATGAATAATTTAAATTTGAATTTAAATTTAAATTATCCCGAATAAAAATTTGGATTCGGATATGGAAATGAATAATAAAATTAATATTAAAGATATCCAAAATATCTGATGTAAAAGTATTAAAACTAACTTTTATCAATTTCTTGAGCCCATAAAACTTACGCCAAATCGCAGCCAATAAAAAAATAGGGAAAAGAACTTTTTAGTACCTTGTAATTTGCTCAAAAATCACTTCAGTACCCTGTGATAAAGAATTCTTAATTCGGATCATATCTCACCGATTTTCCATCACTTTGGTCCCAAAATTACGATACTGCCCCCTGAATCAAAACCTAACCAAACCCAACTCAACCCGACCGAACCCACATCCAATTCAATCCAATAGAGCGTAAAAAATAGGATATAACTCGGATTGAGCTAAAATTTTGCAAGAAGTATCTTAAAAATACACCTAATTTTGGAAAAACAATTCAGGAATTTTAGAGGCTCGGAAGTATTTTTTTATTTTCTGATGCGCTAAAAATTAGTAAAATCGTATAAAATAGAAAATGTGTCCAATTGAGTTGAAACTTGTCTCATGAAATCTTAAGAATCTCTAATAAATTTAGGAACCAAAATGCATCTCTCGGACAAGTTTCAACTCAATTGGACACATTTTTTATTTTATACGATTTTACAAATTTTTAGCGCATCGAAAAATAAAAAAATACATTCGGGCCTCTTAAATTCCTGAAATTATTTTCGTAAATTAGGTGTATTTTTATGATGCTTCTTGCAAAATTTCAGCTCAATTCGAGTTATATCCTATTTTCTACGCCCTATTGGGTTGAATTAGATGTGGGTTCGGTTGGGTTGGGTTGAGTTGGGTTTGGTTAGGTTCTGAATGAGGAAGGGCAGTATCATAATTTTGGGACCAAAGTGATGGAAAATTGGTGAGGTATGACTCAAATGAAGGGTTCTTTACCACAGGGTACTAAAGTGATGTTTGGTCAAACCATAGGATACTAATGGAGTACTTTCCCAAAAAAATAAGTTAAGCTCACTAAAATTACCACTACCCACGGAAATTACCACCACCCATTTCATTATCCCAAATCCTGATCAAAAGTTTCCAACATCCGCAAAAGCAAATTAAGAAAGAAATATCTTTGGATTTCCCCAAAAGTAAACTTAAAAGAAAATCTTAGATCAAATTAGTTCTTCCGATGAATAAGGTGCAACACCTAACTTGCGTATCTTCTTTACCTCTTAAAGTTTATTTCATGTTATTGTTGGAATATTGAAATTTTAGTTACCCCTTTGGTCTATTTTGTTGATATTTTGGCTAGATTTGTGCTCTTTGTTTTAGATATTTTTTGGTTTAAAATTTTAGATTGTAACAAGTATTGGGTCAGTTTGCTCTAAAGTTTGCTGTTTGGGCAATATCGTTCACTTGCTAAGCTGATCATAACTTAATTAACTTATATGTATTTTTTTGTATTATTTTGTAGGATGAACATATGTATGTTGTGGAAGATGACCCGCCAACTGTCACCATCGTTGTTGCTAAGAGAAGAAAAGAAATGGCATATAGGTCAGAGTATTGAAACATCTTTGATAAATTTATTAAATGGACTGACATATGATTCGATTATTGTAAGAGAGAGTTACGTGCCAACTATCAAAATGAAATGACTTCCTTGAAGAATCATCTGACCTCTTGCAAAGGGAAGAATCCTTCGAAGTCTAAACAACCAGAGTTGTTAGGAATAGGATTTCAAGGTGAGAAAGTTATGATCATTATTAAGTATGATTATGATGCTGTGAGACAAGCTTTGACAAAGATGATAAATATGGATGAATGGTCTTTCAAGGTTGTTATGGGATTAGGGTTTAAACTATTTATGGAGGTAGCATGCCCTAAATTTTTTATTACATCTCGATGGAACATTCAATGTGATTACTATCAAATCTTTATCACTATCGAATCTTTACCACTAGATGAGAGGTTTTTTAGAAAGACTTCTCAAAGAATTTGTATCACAATTAATACTTGAACATCTTTGAAGAAAGTGAATTATATAACATCTTATTTTATTGACAAATATTGGTTGATACTCAAGAGATTGTTGAGCTTTTCTCCTTTATTTTCACGTAAAAGGAAAGATATTAGAGTTGCATTAGAAGTGTGCTTAAGAAATTAGGGGACTAATAAACTATTCGCTTTACTGTTGATAAGGCAATTGTTAATCATGTAGAAGTTAGTTATGTTAGGGATAAGTTAAACCATAAATGTATTTCTAGTGGGAAGTACATACACTTGAGATGTGTTGCACATGTATTACACCTTATTGTGAGGGATGGATTAGATCTTTATGTTGTTGTTGTGGCTAAAGTTTGACTTGTTGTGAAGTATGTGAAGTATTCACGTAGGGGATATACAATTTTTAAGTCTACTTTAGTTTTAGAAGATCCTCTATGTAAAAAGGGGTTGAATTTGGATGTGTGTACTAGATGAAAATTCGACTTATAAGTTGTTGAATGCGGCACAAAAATTGGAGCAAGTTTTTGTGAGGTAGAAGGATATAGATCTTTTATTCAAATTTGCTCTTATGGTGGAAGATCCAAAAACTAAGGAGAAAAAAGAGCATGGTCCTCAATGATGAAGATTAGAAGAAAGTATACAAATTGGTGACTATCTTGAAACAATTCTACAATTTGATTTTGAGAATTTTAGGACATATGACTTGTGATATTCTAGCGATAAATATCTTTACTGTTGTTTTAGAGGCTACATTTAGTATCGTAGATGAGTACTTAATGCATTTAAGAGTTTAGTATCTCTAAGAATTGTAGAATATCTTTTATGTACTCAAGATTAGTTTCGAGGCATGACGTCAAACGTCAATGTTGAAGAAGACGTGGATGAGATAAAAGAGATTCAAGATCGTAACATATTTATTCCAATTTATATCTAATAAGTTATTTGGAATTTTGGATATTGATTTTTAAACTACTAATAATATTTTATACATAAATTTTATTTGTAGATATTATGGCTATGAAAATTTAAGCATGCATAAAATTGGGAAAAGTACAAAAAAGTACACTATGGTTTCACCAATTCTCACTTGACTACCATGTGCTTTTTGGACCGCAGAATAGGTCCAAGTTATGAAAATTTCCATCAATCGGAAGTCCATTGACCCGGTTCATATTTTTTTTGAAAAATGCTGCATTTTGTTGTCCACGTGGATTGCACCTCGCCTTTACAAAATTACAAAATTGGTACTAAATATTTTAATATTATTTCTAAACCCCCTATTCTCTTCTCATCTTCTCTCTCTCCTCTTCTTCTCTCTTTGTGCTCCTCTTCTCTTCTCATCTTGGATTTCGCAAAACCAAAACCATCTTCATCTTGAATCAACTACAACTAAAAGCTTCCAGACTGCCTCCAGGCTTAATCCCTACCCCCGCCCGCCTTCATTATACATTGCTTCCATAAGTGCGCCCCCAAATCCTAACCCTAAACCTAAAGTGATTACTCCCTTGGCTCGACCTTCCATCCTCATTAGAGTAGTGAGCCTCCCCGGAGAGTGAGTTGTTTGCTAGGTTCAGCTTCTGGAGGTTCTAAAGATGTCCCAGCTCTTTTTGAATAGGCCCGATAAGGTTGTTATCCGAGGCAATAAGGAATGGGCTCGACCGGGATAGGGCCCGTGAGTTGGTTATCTTGGACGATGAGGTTTTGAAGGGCTCTGAGCTTGCCGAGCTCTTTCAGAATCGGTCCAGTGAGTATGCAGAGGCTAGGTCCAGTGTGGTTAAGCTAGAGGGCTACCAAATGAGGCGAGATGGTTCTGGTTAGCTCATTGTCACCAATCTGCATGATGAGGAGGGATGAGAGGGAGCCAAGGCGAGGCGGGATGGGGCTAGAGAGGTAGTTGGAGAAGAGAAAGAGGGTTTGGAGGCGAGTGAGGTTGGCGAGGGAAGGTGGGATGGGACCTATGAGGGAGTTGGAGGAGAGGTTAAGGTAGAGCAAGTTTGGGACGCGACCGAGAGCTAGTGATATTGTCCCCGAGAGAGGAGGATGAAAAAGATAAGATTTAAGGTTTATGGGTTTTTAAAAATTTGTAAAATATTTAGTACTAAAATAGATATTTAACCCAAATACGTGGACCGCCACCTAGGATGCGAAACAACATTGTTTCATAAAATAATTGTGGGCTGGAGATCGGGACCAGTCCGTGATGGAAATTTTCATAATTTAGACCGATTATACGGTCCAAAAAATATAAGGTACCTAAGTGAGAATCGATGAAACCACATGGTACTTTTTTGTGCTTTTCCCTATAAAATTTAAATACTAGAAAGGAGCCTCAGATTGATTACTTTTATAGGTCATAAATGCCTATAATAAATTACTAACAATAAACTAGAAATTAATCATTGTTGTAATATTTGTGAGTTAAATTACTTTTGCAATTAAAAATGTCCTAGATTAGTGTGACATATTTTTTAAAAATTGGGTAAAATTTACTTTTTGGACCACTATATATAATAATATACATAACTTTTAAAATTGACTCGCATGGTGACCTGCTATTTGCTTTAAGTCATGATTCAAATAGCTTGATGGATTGAAATACCGTTTAGTAGACCAAAATATTAGATTAAATAAAAATCATATTTATATAGAGTGGTTAGAAATTTTTTAGTTATGACAAACTTTTTTTCACATTATTTTTTCTTTTTTACTTTTTTAACCTTTTATCTTTCCAAAAAATTCTCTTTTAAAAAAACTATTCATTTTGCATTATTTATTTTTTGTTTAAGTTTTTCCCTCTTTCATCTTCCACCTCCTCCTTCCTCTTACATCTTCCACTTATTCCTCCTCTTTAATCTCCTATCATCCAATGGCCTCTACTTCCTCCATCCTACAATGAGTGCATTTTTCTTTACCTAGTGTGGCCTTTCTTCCTCGGGTGGCTCTTCTCCTCTAGTGACTTTGCACTGATGACCTTTCCTCCTCTAATGAATTTTCCCAATAATCCTTCTCCTTGAGCTTCACTTTGTTTTTTTTCATCTATTTAGATTTTGGGATTCGAAAATTTTTGGAGAAATTGTCCATTTTTCCAATTTTACTCCTCAAACTCTTACTAACCAAACTGTAATTCAAAAATCCATGCCAACCGCCCAAGTTTCTAGATTTTGAGTAGTTTACCAGGTAACCTAAATGAACACATAAAATAAGAATACTTTATTGTCGGATTCGTAATCCTACTGATCAGATAGTGAAAAATTTGGATCCAAATAATAAAAATGTTCAGATATTTTGAAATATCATAATTTGAATAATTCAAATATGGATACTTTGAATTCTCACCTCTAGATGCCGTATACCATGTTAGAATTGTTCATGCATTCAGCTTTTTTTCTACTATCATGCCACTGATATAGTATTGCCATTATTTCAAGGCCATTATGCTTTATTTTTTAATACAGCTAATAATATTAAACTTAAATATGCTTGAACAAATTTCAAGATATTAAAATTATTAGATTTGAATTGACACAATGATTGTGCAAAATACACAAAATATATTAAGTTAAGAACATATTGTATGATAATTTAAAAATATATTAAAATTTTGAAAAAGTACATCAACTATAATTTAAGTTCGAACCAACCAAAATAAAAATTTAAGAAAACACAAATTACTTGTACATAATCCTAATTACAAATTCATTGAATTGCAAATTAAATAGAATTTAAGGTTTAACATATATAAGTTTATGGTTAGGGTTTTAGGTTAGGGTTAGGGTAAGAGTAAGGGTTTATGGTAAGAGTAAGGGTTTAGGGTCAGAGTAAGGGTTTATGGTTTAGGGTATTCAAGATACATAAATACATGTATACATAAGTTTTTTCAATTACATAAGTTTATTAAATTATATAATTTACATCCATTTACATCAAATTACATAATTTATCTCAAATTACATTATTTAATCAACATAAATAAAATTATTGTGTACAATTAATTTCATAAAATTATTAAAAACATAAAAAAACATATAATTCGAACATAATATTGCAAAACGGTAAAAATAAATTCTTTTAAAATTTTTAAGAAATATTTTTTTAAAATAAATTATAAATTTTTTTTACAAATAAAATAAATAAATATCTAAAATACCAACACTAATGAAATAGAACAATTGTTTAACATTAAATTAGATATGTAAGTTGATATTTGACCAATACATTAAGTAGTTCTTTAATATTCGTAGTATACATATTATATATATTTAATCAGAATAAAAATCAATAAAATGCCCCTAGCAAAATGGTAAAGCTCCCTCTCCCTCTTCAGACCGAGGTTCGAAACTCACTTTCAACATTCAGAACAGACCTAATCAGAACGGGCCACGTCGGCAATGGCGCCACGCAGGCGCGGGAGCATCCAACGCCTTCCTAACACCCCGAGGTGTCCACAGAGAGAAAGTGGCAACCCAGGGCATGCGCCCTTGCCAATGTGGATGGATGGTCTAAAGGCATTGGAGCGAAAAAAATGCCCGCCCTCCAAGAATGGATAGTCTAATAATTTTTGCATTTACTTTCTGTCTTTATATTTCTACAAGAAATAAAGATATTAAAAAGCCTGAAAGTTATATTCTCCTTGGATGTGTATGTTTTCAACGTGGAATGAATAGTTGATGTGGTGTCCAAATTACAAAGCGACGAAAATCGAAATATATAATAAAATAAATCTTACCCATTCTATTAAAAAATATTGAGGAGTTAATCTAAAAAAAATAAAATTGAACAAAGAATAGTTGGTCTGAGATGTGTGCTATTACGGTGGGATGTTCAATTTGGCAGGTCAAATTTCACCATTCTTGGAGAAAGAATAGTTTATTGGTCACTCTTATGGGTAGTGGCGATAACGAGCAGGTTTGGGAGGGAAAAAAAAGAAGAAGAAGGGAGGAGGTGTTTTTAAAAGTTAAAAAATAGAGATTAAAATAATATTTAAGTTTTTGATAACTCAATTTAAAAATCGGACAAAGTAATCTTATGTGGCATGTCATATTAGTACGCCACAAAAGTTCAAAATATTTTTTGTGCTCAGATCTGTTCCGAAATTATGTCGGAAAAAAATGATCAACTTAAGATCATAAGTTGCAATTTAGAACCTTAGAATCATCTTGTAAAAATTTTGAAACTACAAATATAAAAATTAAAATTATCCCTTTTATTTTATTTCACCATAAATATTTATAACTGAATCGTCTTGGGCCTCATTGGAAATCCGCCACCGTAAACTTTCCGTGGATAAACCCGCCATTCTCTGGCCATGATTTGATTTTTGTTCAACAAAAACCCGGTTCAGTCTGACTTGGCTACTCCATGATGTATAAGCTCAAGTATTCACTGTCATATCAGCAGACGATTATAATTATAGTTAATCGTTGTCTGAATTTTTAAAATTTAGTGAATGTAAGTAATATTTGTAGTGAAGTTCTAAATTGATATCTTACTTAAAGAAACCAATTTTAGATCACTTTTATCAACTTTGATTTCGTCGGATGGGTCATCTTTATTTATGCAAATAGATCAGCAGACTCCTATGGTCTTACAATTTAGCAGAACCTTCAAACTTGGGAGTCCCGTCTCAAATTGGAAGGAGGATGCGACGGGTCAAATGGGTATCATATGATTATCTTTTTTCCCGAAAGTTGAACTCATGCAACAATCAGAATCTTCAAAAAGGAATTTGAAGGGTTATTGCCTCCCCCCACTTTCTACTTTTTAAAAAAATTGTACTTAAAAAATGAGTGAAACATTGAGAAGGAGACTGCCCTGCCTCTTGCTTCTTTGAATTAAAGAGGTGAGACTGTGACACTACTGTAACAAAATTGTACTTTCTCTAATTTTAAGATAGCTGTCAAGAAAGCTCATCGATGTGCTTCCATGGTTTCATTAAAGTCCAATTGTCGATGACAAAAGATCTGTTTGTCCTTGTAACAGAAGTGAAGGAATTAATGCGCGATTAATGCATAATCGCGCGTTAAACCTTCGTACAATTAACGAACAAATACGTTAATAAAAACACGGCCTACTTGTTGTAGCGTATTCCCGAAAGACCGTTGACGACAAGGTCTTGTTACCGGTCGGTTCACGATCACGAACGGATCGGATACGTGAATGGATTTCCACGAATGACCTTGGATCGCAAATTCTAAGACTACAGGGACTGAATCGTAATTCTCATCCCTTTCAGAGTTTGGTGTGGATGTAAGTGGCAAAAAATTACCCTTTTGGTCCCAGAGTAATCCCTATTTATAGGGAAAATCCCTCCAGCTTGCTTTGCCACACAAAGCATGGAGGTGACACATGGAGAGGTTAATCTCACCTCCTCCTCTCTTTTTCTGGGCCCAAGTCCAACATCTTCCACTCATTCATTATTGATCACATCAAAATAATGAATGTAATTTGGGCCCTAAACCCAATAAACTCCATCTCACACATTATTGACCATAGTCAACAAAGTCTCAGATATTTACTCAGCAAGGATTTCGTGCGACGAGCATACATCGAGTGTGGATAGCTAAACTCGAGAGCACTCACAATGGCCACATGAATTGTAGCATCTCGATATCCTCATTACGTACCGTATGCCTTATCCTAGGCCTCATCTCATATCCTATTGTTATCACATGTGATTTCAAACAATTTGTTCGCGTTCACTATTGTATTACACATAACACAATAGGTGCACCAGAACTACGAATCTCAGGAATATGATCGATGAAGAACCTTCTCCTTTATAAGTATTTCTTCTATCATAATAATGTCTGCTTTTCTAGTCAGCCTTGCCAGGTCGAATTATGAATCATGACCTTTTCATAGACTTTCTAAGCTAGCAGCACAAAATCATACTTCTGAAATACGTTAAGGATCATAAGGATAGAGTCTTCGAAAACCAAGTTTTCGAAATTGGTCTCACACTAGGGAAACAGAAATCACTCTATGATTTTCCATCCATTGGTCGACTAAGCAAACATGGTACTATCCACGTCCTATGATGTTCATTCCTCCAAAAAGGAGCGCATGTGATACACAAATTAACATCATACTAGAGCATCAGCCTCGCTGTTTTACAAAACAACGGCCTTAGTTTACATAAAACTGCTCCAGGCTATCAAGACAGATAAATGATAAGTTCCACTTATTTCTTATCACTCGGATTTACAAAAAATCCTATGCAGCAACAAATACTTGCATTCACAAATCTCGCACTTTAACAAGAACTTATCTTGTAGTTAAGCAAGACGGCATCAACATTTTAGAACAGACACTCGATGTAATGATGTTCATAAAACTGCCTCATCTTAACAAGGAATCAACACATTAACTCCCACTAAGGTAAACACCCGTGTGAACGGGCTACTTTTCTATCTCACATGCATTCGTAAATGTTAACCAAAATAACATTCACAATTGTATTACTGATATAGTATCAAATTCCATTGAATAACAAATTCAATAGACATTATTGGAGCAAGAAACAACTTATTCACAAATCCTGGGACCTATGATATTTCTCAAAATAAAGTACAACCTAAGATCTGCGATAATATCTCACATAGATATGTGTTTCATTCTTACTTCTTTACATATAACAACTAAACATAACGTATGTTTATTGTTTCATCTGGGACAGCTATGGATAAATGGTTGAAGACTCTCTTTAACCATTTCATTTATTGCACAATAGTTACAAAAATCACAGACTCAGTTTTTATAACTGATTAGGAGATAGACACAAGTCTATTCATAGCTACTCCATGAGATAGCTTCTCCTAATGGCAAATAAATATATCCAAATGTGAATATTCATATATTCACATCTCATGCCTAAATGGCATTAGCTTAACCCATGATGTTAGGTCTTAACCAAAATGATTGTACTGCAATCATTTCCAAGTACTTTATAATTTTCTTGACCAAAAAGTCAATGTGCTATGTTTGGATCACCATAATCGATAACATTCTCTTAAAGGACATCCATCATATCCTTTAGCTTATGAGGAATATCTGGATACAAGTCTTTACTCTAGAAAATGACCTTTTTAACTACTAGGGCACATAAGGCTAATATCATCACATTCAAACCGTTACACAAATGATTTCTCAAAAACTTAATTTCGAGTAGTAATGAATCTCTCTAATATCTTTAAATTTCAAAGTCGGTCGTAAACCATACTTTGATCTTGTAAAGATATTTCTGGTCAATTTCGACTACATATGTCACTCACATATGATGACAAACCTTTTCAGAGAATTTAGTGTTGTTATCACAGTACTCACTTTTTTTAATTTGAAAAAAATACGATATATTCGTATTATGATCGAATCATAAAATGACGAGTTTAACACTAACTCGCATATAGATTGAGGCTGCTTCACAAACTTTATGTTTGGTATCTTAATTTATGGATATAACCCTCTGGTCAAACCATATGGATTTTTCCATCAAATTCTCCACTGAGAAATGCAGTCATTACATCCATTGGATGTAGCTCTAGATCAGGTAAGTCATTATAGCCAAAACTAACCCAACAGTCAGAAATCTTACAACAATTGAGAATGACTCCTCATAGTCAACTTTTTCATGTTATGTGATACTACTGAAAGTCAAGCAAGACTATTTATGCTTAATCTTGAAAATTCATTAATTCTCAAAATGTGCCCCTATAGACAGGTCAACATCAAACTAGTTCTCAAACATAGTTTGATCTTATCTATTTGTTCATTGTATTGACTAATTCATTCTAACTGAGAACTAACACAGCATCCAGAATCATCTTATGTTCATTCTCATCTTATAGGATTTGCTAAAAGAAGTATCACTTGTATCTTTATACAAGAGAACATTTTTCATACTTTCAACATTTAGTCGTTGGCATGAAAAAACCTATTCTTTTAGCTATATGAATTTCCAGTTTTGATAAATATCTCACATATCCATCGTAACAAGAATTCATATCCTACAGAAGTTTTATTCCAAACTCCCACTGAAGTTTAGAATCTTACTTCTACTAAGCCATAGATCTCACATACTCCCACTGAGATGAAGATCATTGGGATCATGAACTTTTGGATCAACTAGAGGTGGTTAAACATATTTTCCTCCTCTACAAAATCCTCCCACTCGGAAGGAGTGATCCAGATGATTTTAACTTATCAGTTTCATACAAGGTGGGTCACAACTCACCTATATTAATTTTGAAAAAACTTATTTTTCCAAAAATATTATGTGGTACAAATGATTACTTTTCCATTTAATTGTTCACTTTCGAACATGTATCAACTTATTTGATACTTGTAAGCATTTCACAAAGACATTCTTTGTAAGATACTCGCACAAATGGACGCAAGATGACCTACTCTCACAGTCTTGACCACATACTTCAGAACGAATTTAATACAATTGATGAATAAATTTAGTTATTTTGAGAATAGATCTCATAACTATTTTTCTATTCTAGATGTATTCACATGTAGGTAAATTCGGTCTTCACCAAATTACTTTTTAGTCCTACCTTAGTTGGACAATCATATTTTCAAGACTAATATAGTCCATTCTAGAATAACATAACTTGACATCAACTCCAGACGTTAAGTTATGATCACAGAAAAATAATTATAATGTAGATCACATAGATCAACATTCAAAATGAGAATCTATTTACTAATAACTATCATAAATAAAGACTTATCCATAATTCTACTCAATATATTGTACTCAACTATCTAACAGAAACTAAGAGCCTTTTAAACTTGAACGAACATGGAGTATATAACATGTCATGTAGAAGCAAAATTTACTGACACAATCTGTTTGTATCAATTCTTTCAACTCCTACTCATATATATAAACCAATATTGATGGAACTTACTCCAATCAATGCTTATTGGGATTCAACAAAGATTTCACACATCTTTGTCATATGGCCTATCTCAACTGAATCAATTACTCAATTGATATACAGTTTGAAGAATAGATCTTGACAAATTTAATCTACTCACAAGTGAACTAAATAATTATCTTGGCAATGCAACTTGTCGCAAAATGCCATATCTTCAGACAGTTAAAATATTTCTTCTCAGAAATATTAAACCTTTAAATCCTTCTACCCTCAGAACTTTTCTTTTAGGTTTAGTTCATTTAGTTCTTACTCTTTTCTTTCTTAACTATTCCATTTGCCTCAAACAGTTTCGGTCAACTTTATTATTGCTCCCACTGAAACAAACTCAAGTCACATCCACTCAAAATGGACTTCAATCGCTAAGAGACAATTCTCTTTAAGCTTTAGGTGACAACACATATGATATGCCGTAATGTTAACAACATACATTTTGGCTATTCATATGATCAAAACTTGTAGGCATGGAATAATTATTATGCTTAACGTTTAAGCATATAACCAGCCTTAGCTAGCTTGTTGATCACATTAAATATCTTACACAAAGACATCAACGCTAAGTGATCAACATTTAAATTGAGTACAATCTCATATTAGACCACAATCATAATCATAGTCTATAGAACCTAATGTTCTTTCAGCACATACCTATTCATATAACTTTAAGAAAATTATGAAAGATACATTGTATGTAAAGAATTACATCAATAACACAAAATAATTTACTATGTGTTATAACTCTGAATGATTAAAGTCCTTGACTATCTCAGATTTGAAGTAGGTCACGGGTATGTTTCCCCTCATAACTCCGAGAGGTAATCTCAAACCCTAATCATTCTAAGTTCTTTGATAGTAAATACAAGTGGATTTTTCTCATGGTAATAATCATGTTATTAAATAAACGATTTATTTAACCAAGATAACATATATCTGCATGATAAATAACCATGAAAAAATACACAAAGTTCTAAACACACATGTTTGAGAACTTTCAACATGACTTAACAAACATTTAAATGATTTATGCAAAATAAAGAGGGTCTAAAAATTACATGACTTGAATTGGCACGGATCCTATGATCCAAAGGCACAAGGATATGGGAATTCGCAATTATATTCCCCAATTGAAAAGTGACGTACACATCATCAACTTTGCAATTTCATTTGAGCATTAAAAGAAATTTTTCACAAAAAATTCACCTTTTATGCTCAATTATCCAATTAGACGCTACAAAACGACTTTAAACGTGCCATGTCCAAAAATAGAAAATTTTCATAATTTTCTCATCTTCGTCAATACTAGAAGATGCTTGAACATTTTTGCGCCAATACTCTTCTACAGTCATTACCTCCAGCTCAAACACACATATGTATCCTTTTTGTTGTATCCTTTTTGTGAACAGAAGTTAAGTTTACTTTCATTAACTTCATGCAATTCTTATATTCCTATAACCAGATATGACACATCAATATCTAGTCACTTGTGTTGCGTCTAATCACAATACGTGCTAAACATAAAGCACTCAGGAATATTCTCAAAAAGATATCATCGTAAACTTGCAACATAATGCACAAGTCCTAGGATAAATACTCATATTTTTCCCAAGCTATGATCAAAAAATTTATTTTTCGATCAAAAACGATAATGTCTTATAACAAGAATTTATTCACAATTGAGCTATACTACGTAATCAATAAGTCATGTTATTTCTCATATTTTTATGGGTACACATACCTCAAAAATTATTTTTCCGGACTTATCCGAAAAAATTAGGTTTGTTGAAAATTATCATAATAATTTTCCAAACCAAATCAAATTAAAAGATTAACATAAAATCTTTTATGTAATTGAATAAAATCTAATTTTATTCAATAAGACTCATATAATTTCAAGTCCATATGACTCGAAATCAAACTTAATTAAAAAATACACATATTTTTCAAAATTAAATGACATATGTTAACTTATAAACAATATAATCATTTTAATGTCCAAAATTAAATACAAAATTTAATTTTGAACAACCCATGAATATATTTTAAAACTAATCTAAAATATATTCAAGTTCTTAAAAATTATCAAAATAACTTTAAAAACTTAATTTAGGAATTAATCTGTAATTTTCAAAATTTTAATTGAATAAAAACAGATTTTATTCAACCAAAATACCAAATATCCATCCCAATTAACCTATTTTGACTCAAAGTCAAAATTGAACCAAAATCAGATTAAACGAACCACTAAACCAGTCCAATTCAACCGGTTCAACTGAAAAACAACCCAGGTATAAAAATTTTGCGAACATTCGCAAAATTACAACTTTGCCCCTGCCATTTCTTCTCCCCCTTTCTCTCTTTTCTCTCTCTCTCTCTCTGCGAAGAACGAAAAACAGACCGCCGGCCACCCACTTCAACCGCGCACTCACGGTGGCGAGGCTGTGGTCGAAACCAGTCGGGCTCGACTCTCCATCGCGTCCCGAACACGATGGTGCAAGCCTCGAGGTCTGTCGCTCCTCTGTTTGTCTTTTCTGGTCAATTCTCTCCTCCGACGTCGAGAACTTCAAACTCATCGGAAACGCTTCTCCGACGAGGAAACACAATCGAAATGCAACGATAAATCATTGGCGAGTCATCGAAGACTCGACTCCAACTTGTTTCAGGTCTTGAAACGGTCGGATTAGGCCGGATTATTGAGATTGAGAATTGGGGGAAAAATCGCCAATTTTAGGGTTCTCTGGGATTGGGGTTTTTGGCAAATTACAGAAAAATCCAAAGGGTTTCGCGCGTTCGCGGTCCGAGGATAAGCCACAGAATCCACGAAAAACAAACTTCAATTCAGTACCAAAGTTCTCGCGCGTACAATATTCAAATTACAATTCAGTCCCAAACAGTAAACTTATTTACAATTAAAGGAAACAGATTGCAATTTACACCAAAATTCACATTGAACACGATTTCGGTATCAAATATTCACAATTAAATTTGATTCCACACATAATAAAATGACCAGAACAATACCTAAGCTCGCTCTGATACCAATTGAAGGAATTAATACGCGATTAATGCATAATCGCGCGTTAAACCTTCGTACAATTAACGAACAAATACATTAATAAAAACACGGCCTACTTGTTGTAGCATGTTCCCGAAGGACCGTTGACGACGAGGTCTTGCTACCGGTCGGTTCACGATCACGAACGGATCGGATACGTGAACGGATTTCCACGAATGGCCTTGGATCGCAAATTCTAAGACTACAGGGACTGAATCGTAATTCTTGTCCCTTTCAGAGTTTGGTGTGGATGTAAGTGGCGAAAAATTACCCTTTTGGTCCCAGAGTAATCCCTATTTATAGGGAAAATCCCTCCAGCTTGCTTTGCCACACAAAGCATGGAGGTAACACGTGGAGAGGTTAATCCCACCTCCTCCTCTCTTTTTCTGGGCCCAAGTCCAACAAGAAGAAAGAGAATTATATGCACTAATAAGAAGCCATATTTAAACCGTTATTTATTTTTTGTTTTTGAAAGGAATCAAGGGTCCCTCAATATTTAAGAATTATTTTTTCATTTACTCACTGGTTATATTGTACTCCACCCTTCGCTGCTGTCATCGATATTGGTTAATACTGTTCTAACGAAAAAAAATAAAAAAAATCGGTAGGAAATAAACAAATAATAAAGAATCGATTGAGTTGGCCATAGCCCATCACAACCCCATGGAAGATGGCGGTGAGGTTATTGGTGAGCTAAGGTTGGCGATGGTGTTTTTAGTGATCATCTCCTCGATTCCGACCTTAGAGAATAGCTCCGCTATCGCCGCAATCTCATTGTCTTTCACTCTCACCGCGTAGCTAATTCTTTCGCTTTTTATGTGTCATACCCCAAAGCAATGTCGTGTTGGGGAGAGAAAACCTTAAGTTAGGATTTGGGGATTTGGGCGGTGTTAGTTTTTAATGCATAATTAACAATAATTACACAAATAAATTATGCTTAATTAAACACAAATTAAGCTTAGGAAAAGTCCCTTACTTGTTGCAGCGATGTCTCGCGAAGTCCCGCAAAGTTGTTGATGAGTCGCCGCCGGTCAAAGCCCGATCACAAACGAATCGAATCGGAGCTCAAATTCCACGATTGGACCTAAGCATCTATCTACCGAAAGTTACAGTGACTAAACTGTAATTCTGTTTTCTGAGAGTGTTCTGGATTGGCAAAAGTCAAATTGGTCAAAGCCGGGGTTCTCTATTTATAGAGAAAGGTCCTGCCTGCATCAGCTACTTGCGTGGCAGCCATGTAAGCAGGCTTTGCCACGCAAGTGCCACCCGGACAAGATGACATCAACACTGACGTAAGCGCTTATGCCATCTCGTCCCCTCTTTTTTTCAGCCCAGCCCATTGGGCCGGGCTTTTTGGGCCAAAACCAACAATCTCCCACTCATCCATTATCGATCACAATCAACAATGGATGCATTTGGGCCCAATTCCATGAACTTTTTACTCATTCATTATTGACCACAGTCAATAATGTACAGATAACATTTTTTATATAGGCGATCGTGCGACCAGCACACGTCGAGTCCGTTGAGCCAAAATTCAGAAGCACCGACACTCGAGCTAATTGAATAGTAGCATCTCGACATCTCACATATAATAAAGTGTACTTTTACCCCAGGACTCATGTCACATTTCATTGTTCATACAATGACTTCAAACAATTTTATTCGTGTTCACTATTGTACTTTTCAATACAATTGGTGCACCTCAACAACGAATCTCGAAATATGATGGACAGAGTTCCTTCTCCCTTAACTATATTCTTTCCGTAATAATTTAGTTTGCTTTTCTAGTCAGCCCTGCCAGGTCGAATCAATATGTCATGATCTCTTCATGAACTAACTAAGATAGCAATACTAAATCATACTTCCAGAATATGTTTAGGTCTTATCGGGAACCACAGTTCTCGAAATGCCGTCTCACACCAGAGATTGTGAAATCAATGAACATTTTTAATTCCATCCGGTGGTCGAATAGCACACAAGATACATATTCTCGTGTTATGGTGTAAATTCCAACTAATAAGAATACATGTCAATCAACACCATACTAAAGTCATAGCCACGGCTTAACTTTAGACTTAAAGACAGAGAGTATGATAAGTTCTACTTAATTCTTATCATATAGATTATAGAAAACCCAAATACAGTAACTCATTACTGTATCCCATTACAAATCTTGCTTCCTCTGTAAGACGGCATTATCGCCGTAAGATATTGCACATCTAAAATATCCAATAGCTGCCTCATCTCAATCAAGAATCAACACATTTGACTCCCACTGAGGTAAACACCCGTGTGAGTGGGCTACTTTTCTGTCTGACATGTTACACAAGATTATTCATATTGCCAAAAATAAAACTTCTTTATTAACATTGAAACTGTCGCAAACCTAATGATTTTACATGTTTCTCGAACACTTCTCAAGATAACGCTTTGGTCATTAGATCTGCAACCATATCTTGATTAGATACTTGTTCCATATACAATTCTTTGTGTTTCACTAAATTTCTAACAAAATAAAACTTAATGTCTATATGTTTAGCTCTGCTATGAAAATGCGGATCCTTAGCATAAGGTATAACCGCTTCATTATCGCAGAATAAACACACTGGTTCCACTGAGTTAATCAGGGACAAGTAATTCAAGAATCTCTTCAGCCATACCACCTATTGAGCAGCATGAGCTAAAGCTACATATTCGGCTTCCATTGTTGAGAGGGATATGCAAGACTACTTCTTGCTCCTCCATGAAATGGCAGTCCTTCCCAACAGGAAAGAAAAGCCGGATGTAGATTTTTTCTTGTCCACGTCACCCTCCAATCAGCATCAGTGTATCCCTTCAGCTTCAGGTCTCTACCTTGATAGCATAGGGAATATTCTGTAGTGGCATTGAGATATTTTAAAATTCCCTTGACGGCTATCCAGTGAGACATATCAGAATTAGATTGATATCTGCTTACAATGCTCATAGCATAACAGATATCAGGTCTCGTATATAATATTGCATACATAAGACATCCAACCGCATTAGCATAAAGAATCTTTTCCATATTCCTTTTCTGTTCAACTGTGATTGGACATTGGTCTTTGTTCAAATTATGACCTTTAACTAATGGAACATACTTTGGATTGCTATTATTATAATTGAAATATTCTACTACTTTACGAATATATGTCTCTTGTGAAAGAGACAATATTTTTTTTGAACAATTCCTCAAAATCTTAACTCCGAGTATGTAATCAGCTTCTCCCATGTCTTTCATATCAAAATTGGAAGAAAACTAATTTTTGATTTCGAAAAATAGTCCCATGTCATTTGAGGCTAAGAGAATGTCATCAATATACAAAGTGATGATGCTAAATTTCTTACCTGATTGCTTAACATACACACAATAATCTTCGTCTATCATAACAAAATCATTTGACTTGCAAACCTTTTGTTCGTAGCCTTTTTGGATATAGCCCTCTGGCTAAATCATATAGATTACTTCATCCAATTCTCCGTGGAGAAAAGTAGTATTAACATCCATCTGATATAATTATAGATTTATGTTAGCGACCATTGCCAAAATGACACTAATGAACGTGAATCTAACAATAGGAGCAAAAATCACCTCATAGTCTATTCCTTCCTGTTGTCTAAATCCCTGCGCAACTAAACGAGCTTTGTATCTTTCAATACTATTGTCTGCATTGCGCTTGATTTTGAGAACCCACTTATTCCCAATAGCCCTACATCCCTTAAGTAGATCAACTAGGTTCTAAACCTGATTTTTGGTCATGGAAGACATTTCTTCCTCCATAGCTTTAATCCATTCATTCTTTTGTGGAGATGACAGAGCTTCAAAAATATTTATGGGCTCATCAACATCCTGAAGTATGGTCAGTAGAACTTCACCCGAATAACTAAACTTTTTCAATGATATCAAGGAGGCATTGGCCTCACCTTCGATAGCAAATTGTCAGCGAGGTATACCTGTTCTACTTGACCTACAAAATTCCCGATTTTGATAAATATCTCTCATGTATTCATCATATCCAGGAACTATACTACTATTAGGCGGTAGTTCCGTACTCCCATTGGAATAGGGAACTATAGGCTTATCAGGACTAAGACGACCTACTTCCAGACTATGTTGAGATGGAAAGTCACAACTTTCTGTCTCAATTCTCCTACTCGGAAGAATAGGTTTAGAAGACTCTGGTTCAATAGTTTCATATAGATTATGGTTATCACTAACCTTTTTCAATTTAGGAAACTCATTCTCCAAAAAAGTGACATCACGTGACTCAATTTCTGTTATATGTCCATTGTCCAGTTCACTAATGAACACATATCCTTTAGATACCTCAGAGTACCTAATAAAGATACTTTTTCTACCTATCGGTCCTAATTTACTGAAAGTACTTGAGATAGAATAGACATAGGAGGTATACCCCCATGGCTTGAAATAGGATAGATCGGATTTTTGATTTGTCCATATTTCATAAAGAGTGGTTGTAATAGACTTAGATGGCACATGGTTAAGAACATATGTGGCAGTTAGGAGTGCATCTCCATAATATGAAATTGGCAAATTTGCCTCTGCCATCATAGATCTAACCATGTCAAGAAGGGTCCTATTCCTTCTTTCAGCCACTCCATTATATTGAGGTGTGTAAGGAATGGACAACTGATGTTCAATTCCTTTCTCAACACATAATGTATTAAATTCATCTAAAAGATATTCACGGTCACGATCAATTCGTAGAGCCTTTATCTTTCTTTCTTTCTGATTCTCAACAAAACTCATGTATGTCATGAAGCAATTTAATACTTCTGACTTGTGAGAAATGAGATATATCAGACTATATCTCGAATAGTTGTCAATAAAGGTGATGAAATAATAAGCACCATGTCTTGCCCTCACATTCATTGGGCCACATATATCATAATGAATTAAATTTAATGGAAATTTGGCTCTAGTTCCGGCTCTGAATAGTTTTCTAGTACTATTTCCTTCTAGACAAGGAATGCATTTAGGTAAAATAGACTTATCTATCTTACCTAACAGTCCAGCCTTAGCTAGACGATTTAAGCAATCTTGGCCCACATGCCCAAGTCTAGAATGCCACAATCTTATATCATCTTTCGATGAATTAGAACTTGTGACAAAGAAAAACTATCATCAGGAACAATATCCAATATGATAAAACTATCAGATTTATAACCACGACCGTAATACACATCATCCAAAAATAGTTTAACAATATCGTTCTCAAACAATAGGGAAAAACCTAAAGATATCAAAGCAGTTACAGAGACTAAGTTCCTATGAATATTCGGAGCATATAACACGTTGTGTAGAAGGAGAGCACACCCACCATTAAGGTGTAAACTGCTGGTACCCAGACCTTTCAATTCTACAGACGAGTTATTGCCAACAAAAATAGTCTTTGCTCCATTTGGCAATCTCCAGAATTCAACAAAAGAACTTTAATCTCTACCTGTCGGTGGCTCCTAAATCTATCACCCATAAAGAATGTGATTCAGCAAGAAGAGTACAAGAAGATACATTAATCTCAATCACATTTGAGTTTAAATGTACCTGCTTAGGAACACTACAATCTCTTGCAAAATGTCCCTTCTTCTGGCAATTATAATATTTCACTTTTAAAATGTTAAATGCCTTCTTCTTTTTCGACCCTGAGCTATGACTCCTAGGTTAGCTGCCTTCGGAACAGAAGAGTCCTTACCTTTTCCTTTTTCCTTTTTCTTTCCCTTTGAGCTATTTGATCTCATCAAATCAGCTTCAGGGTAAGATCTCATAGCTAAAAGATGATCTTCTTCTAGCTCGAGATGTCTAGCAACATCCTCAAATGTTACTAGATTGTCAGAATAGGTAAGGTTCATCTTCATTTGTTCCCAGCTCGCAGGCAAGGAACGAATGATAGCTTGAATCTGCTGATTGTTACTAAGTACATGACTAGCCTCAACCAGGTCACTGATCATGTTGGACATCATCCAAAGATGTTTCCTCATGGTGACTTCGGGATGCTTCTTAAAGATGTCAAACCTTATTATCAAAGTATGAAGCCTTGACACAGAAAGCTTTTTAAATTTCACCTTGAGAGCATCCCACAGCTCTTTCGCATTTTCATAAACGCAAAATTGCCTGGTGATGTCGTCCATCATTGAACTCAGTAAAATCAAACGAGTAGTAGAATTTTTCTTCTTCCAAATAGCATAGGCATCACTATTATGCCTATGTTGTGCAGTTGTACCTTGTTTAGGCTCAAGCATGACAATTCATACCTGCTCAAGAATCTCTTATTCTTCAAGCACATATTGAATTTTCATGCTCCAATTATCATAGTTATCCCCGTGAAGCCTCAACTCATGATTTAACTCAGCAATTATTATCCTATAGGCTATCGTGTCACGACTCTTAACCTAGTAGTCACGACCGGTGCAAGGATTCGACTAAAACTAACGTCAATCAAATCCCTGCAAGCCTCATAAACATAAACGTGCTATATCATACCTATACAACAAAATTCATGCATTCGCAACTGCACCACTATACATCATCTACAACCTCAACCATATAATATACATAAAACTCCAAAACCACTATACAACCATCTACATCATCAACTGCATCAAAATACACTAGAAATCCATAATATCCAAAAAGACATCTTCGTAGGCCCGACCTCAGTAAGCAAGCTCTGCAATTCTACGAAAGTTCTCTAAGATATCCAACTATGGATTTGGAAAATGAATAAGAAGGAATGGTTAGACAAGCTCAGTGAGTAGATAATACGTGTCATGAGGTTAATGAATGTCAATGGGTTACATTTAGTGTCGTATGTAATTATAATACATAATAATTATATTTGGTCGTAAAATACATAATACATAACATAAGAGCTATGAGATATGTAATATGGAACATGAATAATGAAGTATGAGCTTTGAGTCATGAGCCAAGTATTACGTTACAACATAAGGCATAAATGCTACACAAGCATAAATGCAACATAAGGCATAAATGCTACATAAGCATAAATACCATATAAACATAAGTCATATGCGCATAGACGCTCCCAAAGAGCAAGACACATTGCATACGCCCCAAAGGCTTAATGCATACCACATGCGGTCCCAGAGACCTCATAAACATAACGTGAACATCATACAAGGCTCGTAACCATATGGAATAATAATAGTAAATATTCTGAATTATATCAAGGAATGAGATCATCGCAACAAAGGTTTTTCAACGAAATGGGTTCAACGATGGCGTATCAACGAAATGGTTCAAAGGAAGTCAAGGAAATACTTATTCACTTTCCAATTTTAAAATAACAAAGAATATAGATAGCAAATGAAAATAATAGTTTTCGTGAACCCATTCTCCACTCACCTCAACCTCCTCTAAGATTGTAAACCTTATACATCCTTATACCATTCGGCTCGTCAGTTGTCCACTTCTTTTCCTAATAACAAATAAACTCTATGTAACTATACTATATTCAAAGAATCATGATCATGCTTAAATTAGTACATGGCAGCCCCTATTCATGTCAAATTCTCACTTGAAACCAACCAACTAATCACTTTCAACAATTCCAACAACACATCCAACACCTCCATCAACATGCCTACATAACCAACCATCCTTACTTTAACATCATCCACAACCCATGAAAATCACCAAAACAGGACTCCTCTATTTGTCCTTCATCATATCATATCCAAAAATTAACTCAACCTTCAACACAACCAAGTCGTAAACTCATTTCTCCTTCAACCTAGTCAAATCCGAGGCTCAGTTTTCATAGTCAGATTCAAACGACCATACAGGATTCAATACTTCACCAAATCACAAACATAAATATACCAGGGAATAGAGTTTTCTGTCCTCTACAACATCCTAGGCATTTTAAAAGTCTAATTCTAAGTCTAAGGTCACTTACCGCAAGGTTCTTTCCCGACATGCCTGCTTGTTCAACCTTCACCTACGTGCTTCTTTCTCTTTCTTCTTTCGGTTCTGAGAGTTTATCTTGTGTTTGTTCTTGTCTTAAGGTGTACTAAAGGCTTTATATAGCTCCTGGATAAGTTCTCCTCAAGTATAGTTCGTCCCTTAACTTCAAAATGAAGTAAAACACTTAACATCATCTGATTGGCTGCCTATCTCTCGTCCAGTCACAATCCAGCAACTTCAAGCTCAATTTTGACCTCCTTTTGTTACCAATCTGAATAAACTTATGTCAACCAAATTGTAGGTCTATGTCTTAGCTTTCTAAAGAGTGTTTACTTGTCTATTTTGGATAAGAAATGAGAGAGTGATGGCTATTCTCCCCAAGCAGCTCAAATCTGTCCACTTACCCGAGGCTAATTTTGGAAAAACTTAAAAATGAACTAAGTCTCCAAAGTGAAGGCTTGTCTAAATGCCTTACAACATTCTAACATGCTTAAGCATCACTGTAAAGTTGTAGCAACAACTATTCTCGTAAAAGTACTCGCCTAGTGGATCAACCAACGTTAAAGCTGATACACGTAAAGTACTTCTATTGTTAACCTCAACTCAACTTAGTTAGTGACACTTAAGTTAACGTGGTAGAGGGCTTACATACCGTCATTTCTATAAGAAATTATTAAAATATAAGAACACACATAAAAAGTTTGATTTAGGCAATATGAAACAGTTTACTATAATCACATAACTTTAATGACACATAATCTTTGATTAGTCTCAAAATCGAAGTAGGTCGCTAGAGTGCTTCCTATTATCATTCAAGATTTAATCTCCAACTAAGGTCATTATAAGTTCACATAAACACAAGTGGCACATGAATAAAATAAACACAATTTATTCATTCATGTAGTGCAATTGTATGTAAACACGCATACAAAAACACAAGCATGCAGTTGTATAATAAGTACAAAACTTATTACAAACATATTATTTCCTTAAACAACCAATGAAAAAGAAATAACATTACAGAGATATCTATTTATATCACACTAATCCAACCAGATCAACACTGGGGTGGGCAAATATTGTGTCTAACAACATATGTTAGATAATTACTTTGGGTTCGATCACTTATCACCCAAAAATAAGATTTAAAAAGCAAATTTTCAAATTTCGAATACGCCCTAGTATGAATAGATAAATCTAATAATTTTTGGAACATATTCCAAAAATTATTCAGATAATTTAAAATAATCATATATTTTAAAAAATCTACAAAATTTTGAAAATTAATTGAATAAAAAAAATTTATTGAATTAAAAAACAAAATTTATACCAAATTAGGATTTAAAACAAATTTAAATCAAAATTCAGAATTTAATTGAATTAAAACAAGTCCAAAAAGACCAAATTGAAATTCAATTAAACCAATTCAATACCAAATTAGGATTTAAAACAAATTCAAATCGGAATTTGGAACTTAATTGAATTAAAAATATGTCCCGAAGGACTAATTTGAAATTCAATTTACAAAAACACTACCAAAATTGGATTTAAAACAAATTTAAATAAAAATTTGGAACTTAATTGAATTAAAAAATTGTCCCGAAGGACTAATTTGAAATTCAATTTAAAAACAGAGTGACCGATTTGTAAAAAACACACACATATATTCAAGATATTTCATGACGAACGCGAAATAATGAAAATGCCCCTCGCACAAATCCAGCCATCGACCTTCTCCTTCCTCTCTCCCCGAACCCGCAACCTCACCGAGCCATCATCTTCGATAGCTCACAGACAGGCGAGAGTCGTCCCCTACGATCGGGTGGGTTCGACTCGCCGTGACCTCGCAGTCACGGCCTTACCGCTCGCGTCGTCCGTCATGCCTTGGTTCATGTTCGTGGAGGAGATCTCCCTTTGATGGAGTTCCGAGCTTTTGATGCTCAGAACTTTTGATTCTGACTTCGATGACATCCAAAGTTGATATCAATGTGTTCGAAACATCGAGAGGAGTGATCTAAAATAGGTCTCCGACTTTGAAATGGTAGAAGTTGGCCGTATTTTGAGGTTGAATGATTCAGACGAAAATTGCCCAAATAGCTAGGGTTTTTTAATTTGGGAATGACAAATTAGAATTTGATCCCAAACTTTACGCAAAAAAACCAAATTGGCCAAATGGATTACAAATATCCGATTTGGTGCTCAATTGACAAAAACAGTTTGCAAATAAGCCCAAAATACAATCTGATTAACAAATTTATCAAGATTAACACGATTTTAACTCAAATCTTTTGAATTAAATCATCAACAACGTACAAGAACATGTTACAAACCATGCTCTGATACCATTTGTTTGATTTTAATGCATAATTAACAATAATTACACAAATAAACCATGCTTAATTAAACACAAATTAAGCTTAGGAAATGTTGCTTACTTGTTGAAGCGATGTCCCGCGAAGTCCCGCAACATCGTTGACGAGTCATCGGTCAAAGCTCGATCACGAACGAATCGAATCGGAGCTCGAATTCTACGATTAGACCTAAGCGTCTATCTACCAAAAGTTACAGTGACTAAACTGTAATTCCATTTTCTGAGAGTGTTCTGGATAGGAAAAAGTCAAATTGGTCACCCAGAATTCTCTATTTATAGAGAAAGGTCCTGCCTGCATCAGCTGCTTGTGTGGCAGCCATGCAAGCAGAATTTGTCACGCAAGTACCACCCGGACAAGATGACGTCAGTGCTGATGTAAGTGCTTACGTCATCTCGTCTTCCCATTGTTTTTAGCCTAGCCCATTGGGCTGGGCTTTTTGGGCCAAAACCAACATGCAAGAAGACGAGTCCTTATGACAATGACTTTCTTAATGGGTCTAAGGTGCTAGTTCCTCCCAACTTTCTCTTATGGCGCTAAGTCTACCAGGATGGGCTTAGGGCGCTAGTATCCTGTAACCTACTTATGGTGCTAAATTAGGGAAAGGTCACCTGATGACGCTTGTTTTGGTTAAGGTCCCTTGTGGCGCTAGTTTGGCCTTACCTATCCTTTAGGGCACTACTTAGGCCGGGTATCTTACGATAACTTTGGTGCTAGCGGGTAAGATGTTAAAGACGATAAAATATTGCTGAAGAGTTGAGGCAAAGAAATGGCTGAAAAGACCCAGCCAAAGATGGACTCCTAAAAACATCAAGCGAACAAAGATATATTATGGGTGGTTTGTTTGACTATGATACGACATAGTGCAGAAGATTGAGGCTAGGTTGATATAGGTAAATTTACTTTTAATCTACATTTTATATTATTTTGGGTTTGTTTCAACGTAATTTGATAATACAATTTATGGTAAATTGCCCTCAAGTCTCCAGCCTGTGCTTAAATTATTATTTTTGTCCCTCCTGTTTATAAAAAGATACTTTAATCCTTTTACTTAAGGTCCATAGTACCGTAATCTGAAAATTTCTCTGGCAACCAGGCACCTGAAATATTGCTTTTGCCCTTTAGTCAAAAATTAAAAAAACAGAGTAAAAATCTCTCCCCTTCTCATATTCCCTCCTTTTTCCTACTCCTCTTCCTCCTCCCTCCCCCTCCACAGCCCTCCTCCTCATCCCACCTCCCTCCTCCTCCTCCTCCTCCTCCCACCTCCCTCCTCTGCCCTCTTCCTCCCCCCTCCTCCTCCTCTCCTCTGTCCTCCTCCCACCTCCCACCTCCCACCTCCCACCTCCCTCCTCCTTTTCTCCCCTCTCACGATGGTGTTCTTCGGACTCATTGTCATCTTATTCAATCCATATTATTTTTACTGAGTTTTTTAACTTTTGAACTAAGGGAAAAATCGACATTTCAGGTCCCCTGTTGCTAGAGAAATTTCCCGTTTCTGGCAGCAGGGACCTAAGGGTGATATTTAATCAAAGTAGGAGGACTAAGATTTCTTTTTAAAAACAAGAGGGACAAAAATAGTAATTTAAGTAAAGGCTAGAGACTTGAGGGCAATTTACCATACTATTTATATCATTTTTAGTTTGTTTTATATGTGAGCATATTTACGAAGATAAAAGGTGATATTATTATATACAATGGATCTAAGAGTTAAATAAAAACTTAAAAATAACACAAAAATAGATATAAATAACCCTAAAAATGATAAAATGAGCATTTCTTATGCTCATCACACCCTTCACTTGAATCTTTGCTTGTTTTCAAGCAAAACACACAAAAAACTATTCTTTTAAAAAATGACCCGAAGAGGACCCAATTTTCTTTTTGGGTCATGGTTTAATTGATTTGACTAATTGAATCACCGACTAGACCAACATTTTTTACTAATATATTTGTAGTTAAAAAAATAGATACTTATCTATGTGTAAGTTCCCTTTTTCCCCACCAATCCTCAGAACTACACAAACCTTATCTCTTCTTCCAATCTACTTCTCTTTTCATGGCTCCAACTCTAGCTCCTCTATCTTCTAAGAAAAAACCTCCACCTCCTCTATCTTCTAAAAAAACAAACTCCATCTCCTCTGTTTCATGGTTCTATCTTCAATCTCTTCTCTTATTCTCATCTCATCTTATCCACCTCGTCTCCATTTTTCTTTTTCCCACTTCATGGGCAAGTTAACCTAGTCATTCGGGTAATAAACTGTCAAAGATTTTAAATTATAGGGACCTAATTATGAAATTAAAACCATACATCCTAAACGCAAAATTGGTATAATCAGAGGTAGGTTAAGTTTACTTTCCCTAAAAATTTCTATTTGGTGCTAAACCACATAAGAGAAAATTATCATCATACACTGCTAAAACGTGATAGGTGCACTGGAAAGACCAAATAGCATTCTACGAAAAGCAAAAGTACCATATGGGCAAGTAAAAATGGTCTTCTCGTGGTCTTTTGGTGCAATTAGTACTTGAAGATATTCGGAATACTCATCCAAGAAACAATAATAAGAATGCGTTGCCAATCTGTCCAACATTTAGTCAATGAAAGGTAATGGAAAATGATCATTTTGTGTTACTCTATTTAGTTTTCTAAAGTTAATACAGACTCTTTGGCTGACCACTAACAGTATGTAAATGAGATTGAGATTTTGGGATTCCCAAATTTTTTCATATTCAGAATTTTGGGATTAGGAGTTTTGGGATCAAGATTTTATTTGGCATGGGGTTTTTCAAAGATTTTGAGAATTTTAGTATTCGGTATTAATTTAAGATTTTACCAAAATATCAAAATACTGAGTACTAAATTATAATTTTTCATATATATACATATACATACATATATATATACATATATATATATTTATTTATTTATTTATATATGTACAGACTTAACAATCTCTCAATCAATCACCCGAATCCTACATCTTTCCTACTCCGATAATCCTCTCCCGAGAAGGCAAGAAGTTCTCTTCCAAAATTAAGAATAGTCTGCAGTCTAGTTCACTTCTGTGGCTATGCCTAACTCCGCCGACCTCGAGCCACCTCTATAGCTCTTTCCTATTGAGTTTCTCTCTTTTCTTAACCTAATTCCAAATTTGTAAAAATCAATTAGAGTGTTAAAATTTAGAATTTTTTTAAATATGGATTTAGAGTTTTCTCAAAAATTAATTTTTCATTCAACATGCTGGTAACATACTCCATAGATTATAAGACCCCTTCTTTCTCTTAATGTCTTACTTTCCCATTTGTTTCATCAATACCATCCGAGATCGAGTGGCCTAGTGTACAACACTTTCTTTTCTCTTATTGTTAGTCTTATCTTAAGCTACCAACTTAGACATCATTGAGCTTTGCATGTGTTTTGTTCTTAGAAATTTTTAGATTTTAGGGGTTTCTAATGCTTAACATGGGTCTTAGCTTCTCTGGGATAGATGAAAAGTTTCCTTGTGTAGACTGACTTTGTTTACATAACATTATGTTTACTAGATGAACCTATTTGTGGGAATTTTAAGTCGAAGGTATAGAATAATGTTTCAACTTAGCTAAAATTTCTTGACCTTAATTATTTGAATTTTGTTCTCATTAGATTGTTTGAGATGGATGATCATAGGAAGAGAAGAGTGTGAATGGTTTTGAAAATGTTGGTCCTCTACATAAAAAGAGGAGACATATGATGTCAAAGTAATAATATTGGCTTGAATTTAACAAGTTCATAGGTGAAGATAAAATGCAATAAGCTCATTGCAAGGCTTGTAAGTTTGAAGTAAGAGCAAATCATCAAAAAATGGGACTACTAAGCTAATTAGTCACAACAATAAGTGTAAGGAAAAGATCAAGGTAACTGTTCATTCTTGAAAAACCCTTGAAACGAGTTTGTGTGAGAATGTGATGATGACTATTAGGTGTGACACTAAAATAGTTAGAAATGCTTTATTGAGGTTAATAGTAAGAATTGAGTAACCATTTAGTTTTTTTGCTCATCCAGTTTTTATAGAGTTCATGTCTATTATCTATCCTATGTTTTGGGTCCTCTCATGATGGATAATGCAACACAATATGTTTAAAATGTTTGCAAATGAGAAAGGAAGTTGAAAGGAATATTAACAAAGTGTAAGCAAAGATTTTCATTCAATACTGATTCTTGGATGTCTAGTCATAGTGTTAATTTTATGTGCTTGGCTGCTTATTACATTGATGAGAATTGTGTGTTGAATGAGCAGCTCAAAGTTTTTATCCAATTCGGCCACACAAAGTGATATAGTGGAAGTTTGTTTATAGGTAATCTTTAATCCATTGATTCTATGAATATCTGAAAAACATGATAAAGTCTCAATCCTCGATCTAACAAGATATCGGAAAGGAAGACAAAAATAAGGAATAACTTAATTTTAAATTAATCAATCAACTAACCAAAATAATAAATCATAAGTCCTATTTACAGAAAACTAAAAAAATCTAATACTGTAATTTTACTATAACTAAAACCATAAGTTCTATCTATTGTTTCTTGTTGATATCTACCAAATCTTATCCCAAACCATCCAAATTAACTTGAAGCTCATGCAACTTCTTACACATTTGGTGGTCTTATTGTTCCTAAAAGGACCAATCTAAAAATTTTAAAACTCTGCCACAATAAAGTGTAATTTATCCATTAATTTTTTTGGACAAATCACTTAACTTTACACAAATCGAAAACCACCAATACGCAATGACAAAGCTTAGTTGCTAGCTAGAGTGAGCTCGGCATGCAACTAAGTGGTAGTGTCTAGGAAAGGTTGACGTCAATGACATCTACTGTGAGATGGCATTTAAGGTAGAGATATGAGCGGTTTCTCTCATGAAATTAGGTTCTCTCTTGAATTTTGCAATGTTATTCCAAACCACAATAGGTGCGACCTTGAGGATCTAGGTCAATGGTGCCTGGGGAGATAGCCGAGGATAGGAAACCTCAGTGGATGACATCGACATCAGGATGACAGACTAGTACGACAACGATCGAAGGAGTTGATGCCACAACTGGCTTGGGGACTGTGACTGCAGAATCAATCATTTTTATTAAAAAAGACCTCAACTGTTATCTTTCAATTTTCTTGAAACGAACTCCAGACCAATTATATCGAAGACACGATGATTGAAAACAATTAGGATCAAACACCACGAGGAACAAACACAGCTCTTGATACCAACTAACTTAGTGTATGCTCATTAATAGGTAATCATTAATGTGTTGATGCTATGAATATCCAGAAAACATGATAAAGTCTCGATCCTCAATCTAATAAGATACTCGAAAGAAAGACAAAAATAAGGAATAACTTAATTTTTAATTAATTAATCAACTAACCAAAATAATAAACCATAAGTCCTTTTTATAGAAAACTAAAAGAAATCTAATACATGTAATTTTACTATAATTAAAACTCTTAACAATAATCAAAATACTAAAGATAACTACTAATTTAATATCATTCTTTATTTTTAATTAATCAATAAACTAACAAAACAATAAACCATAAGTCCTATTTATAGAAAACTAAAAGAAACCTAATGCATGTAATTTTACTATAGCTAAAACTCTTAACAATTATCAAAATACTAAAGATAACTACTAATTTAATATCATTCTTTATCACTATCACAAAGAAAAAGACATTGGACTACCTCTTGATAGATATTTACGTGATTAGGGGTTGGAAAAAATCTTTACGATAACTATTGATAACGCTACTTCAAATGATAATGCTTTGAATTTTTGAAGGAGAAATATTATAATAAGTTGACAACTATATTAAGGTGTTGCATACGAGGTGTGCAGCACATATTGTTAATTTAATTATGAAAAATGAATCGGAGTTGATGGATGTTTAGGTGAAAAAGATTAGAGAAGGTGTCAAACACATAAAAGCATCCCCAAATAGGCTAGAGCTATTTGAGGATTATGTTAAGGTAGAAAACATTGATAGTATATGTTCTTTGGTGCCAGATGTGACAACTAAATGGACCTGTACTTACTTAATGTTGGCATCTGCTATCAAGTTAGAGAAGGCTTTTGTAAGATATGAAGATGAGAATTCAACCTTCAGAAATAAATTGATAAATGATGATTGGGTACCCGACTTCTTAAATTGGGAAAATGGTAAAAAGTTTGTTGTGTTTCTAAAATACTTTTATGACCTAACTTTGAAAGTGTTTAGATCTAAGTTTGTCACTTCCAACACTTTGTTTTGATGATATTATGACATTAGACGTGGTACTAAGAGAACTAGAAGGTCCTTTTGATATTAACGTTGTTAGTATGGCAAGAGAGCAATAAAAGATAAGTATGACAAGTATTGGGGAGATCCTAATAAATAAAACAAGTTGCCATTTTTGTGGTTATCTTTGATCCATATGTGAAGCTAGATTATGTGGAGTTGTGTTTGAAAGACATGTAGAGGGAAAAGGTGCATAACATGTTTAAATAAGTCAAAGCTAGACTCTATGCATTGTTTAAAGATTATAGAAAAAATGGTTATTCAAAATGGAGGAGATGTAGGTAACGAAAATGATGGAGAAGGTGTTAGGGATCAATGGCAAAAGAAAAATATGGCAAACAGTAAGTTGAAGATATTTGAATGGCTTGGGCATCTTAATAAGATGAAGAAAGATAGAATTGAATCTTTAGATGAGAAGTCTGAGTTGGATAGGTACATTAATGAGGATAAAGAAAACTTGTATTCCAACTCCAAGTTTGATATGATTGAATGACTTTTTTTTTTGGACAAATGGCAAGAGATATTTTCCTATGTCTATCATAGTAGTTGCTTTTGAGTTTGCATTTAGCACAAGTAAGTATTTAATGCTTATTAGCATAAGTTTAAAATTCTAATTTGAATTTATTTTTAAACTATGATTTGATTGTATTTTCCTAACTTAGGTGGACTAAGTGTGGATTCTTTTAGAAGTTCCTTGTGTCTAACTAGCTTGGAGATATTACTGAGTGTTCAAGACTAGCTCAGAAATTCTTACTTAGATATCAAGAACATTCAATAAATTATCACTCAAGATACACTAGATCAAGGTATATCTTAAATTTCAATTATTTAAAATTGAATTGTTTGATTTCTTGAATTGGCTTTCCATGTCTTGGAACTGTCCAAAAGATTAGTTGGCTAATTGACTTCCACGTCTCTTATAAGTTGTTCCCCTTTCTGTTTTCTTGCCTATTATTAATCATGGACTCCAACAAATCGGGACTTGGTTCCCAATGGCATAAGTGTTAATTGGCAGGTGTAATTATTTGGTTTTGTTTTGTATTTCATTTTAGAGTTGACCAAACTCTTATTGATAATAGGTCCAAGTCTGAAGGTGATTTTTGCTTCCTCCAACAACTCTGAAGAACTCAATTAACAAATTTGATAAATGTTTAGAACTTGAACTTGTGTTTGTAAGAACTTTTGGCGACGACACTATATGTATTTTTAGGATTATATTTTTGAGTTGGACTAAAACTTTGGTTTATGTTTGATTCGACTCAATCTAACAAAGATATTTTTATTAAAATTTTGCTACTCTTGGGAATTTTGGGATTACCCTAAAATAATTTTAATACAAGATCAGTATAACTTTTTTTGGCTATTCGATATTTTGGATATTCATGATCGAGATTTTGGTATTGAGATATTCCAAATGCTCACCACCCCTACTGACCACCATCCTTGTAAGGCTCAACTCATTATTTTTATTAAGGACAACTGTAGTCCTTTTTTTGGCACATACGAAGTTAGGCTCACCCACTTAGAGTCAAAAATTATGTAGATTATTCCTGCATCTAACCACTTGATTACTTTTTTTGTACTACCTCTGATCTTTGGATTGAGTTTGAAATGAGCCTTCACTAATGGTGTGAAGTCCTCCTTTAAAATGATCTTATCTAGTAGAGAAAGAGGTTGATATCATTGATATCTCCTAGTGTGCATCCGATTACTTCTTTATGTTCTCTAATTACTTTTAGTAGCTTCTCTTTTTGCTCATGATTAAGAGAGACAGAGATAATAACAAACAACTTATAATTTTTGCTCAAATATGCATATTTCAAATGACTTGGTAGTGGTTTAAGCTCTAATTCTAGGAGTACGATAATGGATATTTACAACTTTGGCTATGGTGTATTATATAATTCAAGTGATTTAGCTACTCGTACCCATTATATTTATTCTATGGTCCATCCAACTATGTCCGAGTCTCCTTCATTGCTTATAGTTAATTTTTATGTTGAGTCTCTACAATGTGCTTAGTTACCAACTTGCAAATGATGTCAACTCTATAACATTCATCTTCTATTATAGGGTATTTGGCTTCCTCGAATGCATTAAAGATGACCACTTCCCCATAAACCTTGAAATGGAGCTCCCCTTTCTCAACCTCAATACTTGTTTTTCTAGTGGCTAAAAATGAGTGCCCCAGGAGTAGAAGTATGTCCCAATCTTTTGATGTTTCTAGAATAATAAAGTTACTTGGAAATAGCAAGGTGTCAACCTTGACAAGCATATTCTTAATTATTCTCTTTGGTCTAGCTACTGATTTCTCTACAAGCTGAGTACTACTGATATCAACTTCATTTCCCTTATGCCAAGCTTTTTAACTATCGAGAAAGACATTAGAGTGATGTTAAACCCAAGATCAATGAGTACCTTTTTGAATATCTGATTCCTAATAGCACAAAGAATAGTAAAGTGGCCTAAATCTTTCATCTTTTGAGGTAGATATTGACTTTAAACTACATTCCAATCCCTGGTTAGGAGGATAACTTTAAAGTCATCAATACTCTTCTTCTTTGTAATTAATTCCTTAATCTACTCTCTGTAAGTAGACATTTGTTCAAAAGCATCGAGGAGTGGGATATTGATATGAAGGTTCTTGAACAACTCTAAGAACTTCTTGTAGCTAGGGTAAAATGCTTGTTTTATAGTATTTGAGGAAAATATGGTGGGAGTATTTTCCTTTTGGCTTTATTTTAGCAAATTCTGCCACTAGTTTGTCTTTCTTTACTGTTGTAAGGAACGCTATGATCTTTTCTTCCTCCTTTGTTTCCTTTTTTATTGGAGTTTTCATTGATATGCTCACTACATTCTTTCCAAAATCTAGTTGACATACAAAAAATCGATAAATGATCTAACGTGCAATCAAATACTATAGTGGGTAAGTAAGGTTTGAACTGAAGATTGGACACAAGTCTAAACAGTCACAAAAGTGCAACTTGAGTAACAATTACTTTAAGTTAGAAGAGTTTGCTTGCAACGAAAGTAAATAATGCTAGAAATGTAAAAGAAATGTTTTTTAACAATAAAGATGAACTAAGCATAATACCTTCGCAGATCGACAACATATACTAAGATTATGTTTTTATGAATCCCTAACTAGTACCCGGAGTTGTCAAATGCATCTACTTCATGGTTTCACTTATTTAGTTGACAAAACCAAGATCATAAAGGCCTAAGTTACTAATTAACGCTTTCGCTCATCAACCAGACTTAGAACTAAATCAATCTTAGTTATGATGATTGCTCCTAATGAGTTATTCTTACGATATCAAGACGTCTCATTAATACCTAATAATATGTTAATTGATTCTTCTACTAACTTAAGTATTTATCAGTCCACTCTTATCAATAACTTAGGTGATCAAGCTAAGTTAAGCATTAAGTACACTAACTAACAACTACTTTGCATGATATTCGAACCATAACCCAACAAGATAGTCAATCACGTGATCAAGGCATCGCGCTCAATAGAGAACTACTCACTACACATAACAATAATACATGAAATAAAAGTGAATAATTTTATATTAAAAGATTGGATGAAGAAAGTTTAGTCTCGATGATTCTGCCTTCTCCCTCAAAATAAAAGAAATGAATGCACCCCGTAAATCTCCTAATTGGGTAGGCCAGCGACCGTTGGATGTATAGCGATCGTCACTCCAAAACTTGCTTCTCCTCGCATAGCATCTGCTAACTTTGTAGTGACTGCTGGCTTCGTGCAATTTTGACAACACGTAATTATCCTTGTCCCATCTTCCATGCCATCGACCAACTATCTACGACAAAACACACACAACTTAGCACGTACTTACATCCCGACTCAACATGCAAAAGACATAAAACATACAACAATACGCCACACAATTAGCTCAAAATGCTAACAAATAACTCACAAAACACAGGTAATTATGTGTACGTCTTCACGCACATCACACCCCCACACTTGCTTCTTTGCTTATCCTCAAGCAAAGTGCTTCAGAACCACCACAATCGAGGTGCCTTCACATTATGAACAATTCACACCATGCTTCATCCTATTGCTAGCCACTCATCTCATTCACGTGCCACGACTAAAGACCATGTAGACACCACACTCTCAACAATTTAACTCAATTTCTGTACTATTCATACCATACAAGAAAGTTGACCACTCAGATGGTTAAATCATTATATGCTCATATATATTGAGTAGTTAACTGCCTATCACTTGCAAACATGCTCGGGGTCTAAGAATGTCATACTTTGTACTTAACACAATCTCAAGTAATGTGAGGTTCGTAATCAAGAAAGACTCTACATAGGGTTGTAACAGGGTTTAAGGTAGGGGGAGGATAAATAATTGGGTAATGGCTAGGCCACCCAATCTGAGAGTTATACAAAGAATCTAACTCTCGACTATACTATGCATCTCACCCTATAATGACTACGTGCTCAACCCAATGCATCCATATCTTAGAGGCCATTCATTTGGGACAAGTCACTCACTTTGGTTGTGCCTTTTTCCTCCCATTTTTCCACTTTTCTTAATATATATTATTAATTTTTTTGGGAATTTTTCTTTCTTTTCACACATTCTTGCACATTCATCAGCAACTTATCCTAGTTTTTGACTATTGACCTCTTTTCTACCCTTTTTTGTTCCAATACAAGCGTAGTAAACTCCCAACTTTACTACCAAGTCACCTTTACAAAACATATCCCACAAATGATGTCCTAATCCCTTGGATTAAGTAGTTAAAGGTGGGTGGGGGTTGGATATTTGCTCGTGCTGTAGTGTGCAAATGGTAATTCAAAAAATAAGCTTAGGCTCAATAGGATTACGTAGCGGATACGAAAGGGTTTTGGCTCTAAGGCTCTAGGCTCAACATCAAAATAGCCCTTGATATCTAACTTACCATACATTATGAAATTATACCGAGTGCTAATATACCACTCTCGTTACCTGAAGCATGTAAGCACCTAGTATGGTCCTCCCAAGGTCTCTCATCAACTCTCAAGTATGGTCTACCCTAGTGCAATTTTTAGCCTAAATAACCGAGAATGTCATTTCTACATAATCCTAGTCAAGGCAACTCAAATTTGATTCATGCCTAAACAACAGAATTTGGCTCGTGATCTATATTCACAAGTTGTGGGATTGTTCATCATTTGCAAAGAATGTAAACACTTCAATCAAAAACATATATCACACGCACAAAAAACTCGATTGCATGCATAGGACAACGTGACATAAAAGAAAACATGCATAAGAATTCAAAAACACAGCATGTACATCCCCATACCTAACAAACACATTGTCCTCAATGTATGAAGGCATGCTAAACACAACTAAACATGAAAAAAAGAACACACAAACAAACATAGAAGACAAGGATAGGGGAAATAGATAGCTTGGTCAATGGTGCAGTGGAGGTGGTGATCCAAACCAACTCTGAAGCTAGGCCTAGTATGCCTTACCAATAGCTTTATATCACTCATTATACGCCTACTAAGCTGCTAGTAGATTTCTTCTTCTTAAATAAAACATTTATCTAATCTCAGGATCATATTCAATAAGGGGTTGATTATCTTGACAGATTTGTGTCATACACTTCGTCTAATTCTCGCTGCACCATAAAACTAAAAAAATGATCAAGTGTAGTGATGAAAAAATTAAGTATAGCAATAATTTGTCTCAAAATCAAGAACTCTATATCTAATATTAGAGAGTGATTGATTCAAATCTATCTTCGACAATGGTGCTAAAAAAATTAATACAACAGATCTTGAGCTAAAATAATATAAGAGAATACGATCGCACAAGAAATACAATGAAAAATTATGTCATATTTATAGAGACAGAGAAATCAATTTTAATAAGTATTAGATTATGTAATCTCAATTGCAATCTAAGCAAAATAGTTATAGTGATAAGTATGTCTAAAGCTACAAAACCTGATATAGTTATAGTGCTATCAACTAATGACTATATTCCCCCTATTTGTAAAAAAATTCTAAATAGGTTAGGGTTTTGTCTTCTCTACATGGCTAATGCCTGTTGGATGGTCAACGATCACTAAGTCTCAAATTTCTCTGATTCTGTACCCCCTAACAACTACTAGGAAGCTAGCAATTGCTATGTGTTCTATGCTTAGCTCACTTTCTTGTCAATTCCCCCTCATGCTCTTAACCTCTCCAAATACCTAAGAAACATAAGAAATTAATAGCTTTTCACTTCTCAATTCAGCACACAAAATGAACTAAAAACTCAATAATATATGATGTAACTTACCAAAAATAGGACTAAACATTCACCCAAATATGACTAATTAGATAGGTGTTTACACCCAAATATCACCCAAATATGACTAATCTCTACCTTTAGGTCAAAATGCTCACATAATATCATTCATCAATCTTAAGTTAACCCAACTATGTAGAAGTAAGTTTAAACAAGCAAAGAGATGAAAGTTATACATTTGTAACTCATGTAATTGGGGTAAGATTACTAAATTTTATGGGTATCCATCTTAAGATAAATAAATCAAAAATGAAGGAGGGGTCAAATGTAAGAAAGGGATTCGAAAGCTTAACATAAACATTTAAGTTCCTACGTGAAACTCTCCCCACACTTGAAGGATATATTAATCGTCAGTGTGAAGTCTCAAGGAGAGAAAATTAAAAAACATGACATGGGTAATCACCGTAGTCACCCATATCCAAAGTACTTCAATTATAAGCATATAACAAAACCTCTATGTTCATAATATATGAAATGATTTACATAAGATTAAATAATAATGTCATTATGTCTGACAAAGAGTTAGGATACAATTTTTATAGGTCTTAGATGTGACCTTGGTAGGATAGGCCATAGTTGCTTCCATGCACATGCTATCGTGCGATGCTTAAATTGCCATATTTGGAAATAAAAAAATCACCTATGTTCTCTTTCTGGCTTGTCACCTGGTGATGACTTAGGAACTTGCTAAATTACTTGGCCACCAAAGGGATGGTAACTCAAAGGGATAAGGTTTCATCTCCTACTAGTTACACAAAATAAAAATATGAAACATGTTAATTTTTAGTCTTAAGTTTGACCATTTTGCTATTCTTCTTCAAAATTTGGGCGAGTAGGTTTAAATCAAGAGGTGCTCCTCCTATACTGATGTTTAGTATGAGTTGACATCACTTGGATCCATTTCTTCATTACTCTAATTTACTTCTCTAACACTCTCTTATTACACTTAACTTTCTTTGAGTGAGTAATTTGCAAAGCTAAATCATTTTGAAATTAAAGACCTCCAAGTCTTCAAATAGGAAGCATATTTGCATCCTTTTATGTGAGCCCTTAAATGGTGTTCAAAATAAGTTCCTTAAACTATCTATAGTTTCTTGCTTGTCTAGCTATTCTATAACTAATGTAGTCCAGAGGTGATTAATCATGAATCATATGAGCCTCTTTTGACCATCTAAAATAGCTTGCATCTCTGATAAAAATTATCTTCGAAGAATGGGTGAAAGTTGCATGAAGCTTGGATGTTCAACTGTTATAACATATGTCCTTACTTTATTATAGCATATGTTGGCTTGGATATCCCCTTGCATATTCAAAAGGTATGATGGCTTGTCCTTCAATGAGGTGAAAGTTGGAGTGAAGAGGATATAACCCAATAATATTGAGTTTCTTCAATATATTTAGTGACATCATATTATAGAGACTCTTTTATCATAGATAATACGAGGGGCACGATCATAACAAATTATTATTAGAAATCCTAATCATTGTCCTCCTCCTCCCACTATGTAGTCATTGCATGGTCCTCATAATTTTCTCTTCAATACCTTCATTTTGAGTACGCTTTCCTCTCATTGGTCCCTCCATCTTCTTCTTTTCTTCAAATTATTTCTCAAAGACTCACCACTCAAATAAGTACAAGAAGAGGATGTTCAATGCTATAACAACAATCCAAAATATATAATAAGCAAATCACAATAGTGCCTTGGAATATTTTCTCCCCATCAACATTGGAAATTGAAGAGTGGTCTTTTAGGTCCACCATGCAATAAATGGAGTAAGGGTAAAATTTCAAATCACAAAGAGCGGGTTTAAGATATCCTTAGCAATTTGCTCAAGAGATTAGGTTGGTTATAAACTATGAAGGGTTTTAAATATGAATAATCAAAGATAAGACAAGTAAATAAAAATTTTGGTTTCAAATTACAAAAAGATGGCTTAGGTGTCCTGCATACACTTCTTATATATTTGGCATCTCAAAAATTTTATGTATTTTGTGGGCTGATGTGTTTTCTAGCATAATGCTTTATAATAAAGTCATTTCATCTCAATAGTATATCCATATCTTAACACAAAATTATGCCTATTGGCTTACATGAAAGACTTCACAAATATGTGTCCAAAGTAAGTTATCATCCCTACCTAAATGTTGCGGCTGATGCATTATCTAACTTCTTAATGCTTCATCCTAAGGTAGACAAACAAACTATCCTTCACACCTAAGTCCTTCGAATAGTAGGTAGTCTAGTAGTTTGACTTTTTGACACTTTCCTTCATGGCTAAGTTCTCGGAGAGTGCTAGGTTCAATTAGGAAGTGCTCAAGGTTATTGCTATTGCTATTTGCCACTAGGTTTCAACAGTTATTGCAAAACCAAAAGCATTAAGCCTTCTCATAATCACATCTTCTAATCTTGAGCCCAAGTTAACATTGAGCATTTTGTGAGAGCACTCAAGGCATATAACCCAATTTTATTTTAAAAAACTAAGCACACAATAAAAGAAAATAAAGAACAATGATAGAGAAAAGATGAGAGAAAATTCAATCAAATTGATGAGTGACTCTATTCAATGCCTCCTCTCAATCCTAAAAATAAAGGTTAAATTCTAAAATACCCTTAAAAACCTAAAATTTCCTAGGCAAAATTTTCAAAATTACAATTTGGTGTAAGTGGTGTTGATTGACGAGCTAAATTGGCAAGGAAATTGTAGAAATTGGGCAATAATTGACGAGTGTAGAGTGTAAGTGGGGCTTGGAGCCCATCTGGTAGCAATTTTGCTACTTGATATGCTGTGCATAAATTCAATCTAATAGACTTCATAAAATTCAAACAAACTCCCTTGCCATTTAGTAGGCTAGGCACCAATTGGTGGCTCAATGTGGGGGTGCCATCCATTGTAGATTTTATTATTTGACAGGTGTAGTTTGATTCGAATGGCTATCTCACAACCCTAATCCTCTTTTGCTCACCTTCTAGCTCTTGATCCTCGTATCCCCTTCAAAATGATTCTTAGAAAACATGAAGATAAAAAGTGATGCCATTCTAAACTACGAACCTAAGAATGGCATAAAAGGATGATAGAAATGCAAGTTTAGATGATCCTAAAAAGAGGTGGTAAATGAGTGTTTCTTGCACTCATCACTTAATAAGTTGACAAACATTGGCTATGGGTTTAATTTCAACCTAGTATCCAGAGTTTTCTATTGTGAGTATTCTAGCTCTCGCTACAAAATAGCAAACTAAAATTTTCCAATTAGCAAAGACTTGGATCTAATTCCAATTAATAAGTTTCTCCTTAAAGATCAACCTTAAATAGATCTCTGTGTCTTACATATAGGATGAATTAAGCGACAAAATCTATCATCTTAAATCTCCTCTTGATCTCATAGATTAACATGATTTATTATTTATTTAACCATGTTATAATGAAGATCGCTTCGACATTGCTTTTAAAGATATGGTCCGACCAATGGTCTAACTGGTTAAACCATAAATTAGACTATATATTAGGTCAAAAAATATGATTAGAACATTTACCTTATAAATTGGATGAAGGAGATAAAAAATTTCGACCCGAAAGTTTTTGGTTAGTAAGGTTTGAGGGTAAAATTAGAAAAAAAAGAACAATTTTTCTAAAATTTTCAAACCCCTACATCTAAATTTTTGTATGGGGAAGGAGGAGGAGGGGTGAAAAAGAGAAGGAGGGGAGGGGGAGGGGGAAGGGAGGAGGAGGCAAAGACGGAGGAGGAGGAGGGGGGAGGGAGAGGCGGAGGGGGAAGAGGATGAGGAGGAGGAGGCTGCGGTTGAATAGGAGGAGGAGGAGCTATATTTGAGATTTTTTTCAAATCTGGAGTTTGGTCTAACTACCATTTCGATTGATCGGACCAGTTGACTCGTATATTGCTAGCCTATTGCTAATCTTCTTTTGGTGTCATAGCTATGGCCTCATTCATTCTAGATCTAAGTGTTTAAGTCAAAAGAAACATAACATATATCGAATATAACTAATATAGAGTTTAAACCCATAATATAACATCAAATGGATTAGAAGGACCATTTCCCATGGGGACATCTTATGGAAGGCCATCTCTATATTAGGCTATCGCTCCTCTTTATCAGGCTGGTCAGATGAGCTTAAGTATATCACTTATTAGAGATGAGTCAGATATGCAGGTAGATACCCTTGATAAGGTTGTTATACTAGGGATGCAATTAGTGAGGTTATAGGCAAAGGTGCCACTTTTATTCGACAATGGAAGAGGAAAGCAAGGGTTTATAGCTTGAGGGAACTTTAGATGGGTCAACTTGATGAAATGGATAAGGGGAAATAGAAGGTTCCCATGGAGTTTGGTCTAAGTCTATAGGCTAGTAAGTGCTTCTGTGCTACTTCGGTGACTCAGGGTATTCTCTCTTATCAGGCGGAGGCTGTGGTGCAGCATTGTTAAGCACTGTGAATATAGTGTGGTGGAACTACCATGGCTTAGGGAGTTCGCCTATAGTTCATTATCTTAGCAGACTTTATGAGATAGAGGCAGAGAATTTGAAGTGGTGTTTAGGTTATGAGTATGGTATTTTTGTCTCTTGTCAAGGAACGGGTAAAGCATGTAGTGGTGGACTCATTCTTCTCTCGAGGCATGAGATGAATATTAACATGCTTTCATACTCTTTGCATCATATTGACGTGGAGGTTATTGATACTATCAAGTGGCACATTACAAGTTTTATGGTTGGCCTAGAATGGAGGATAAACATCAATCTTGGGATTTTATTTGTCATTTAATGAGCAGATGAGTGCCCCCTTGGTTATGTAGAGGTGATTTTAATAAGCTATGGTCTAATATGAAAAAAAGAGGTGGTAATTTGATCCCTGATTGGCATATTGATGCTTTCTAGTGTGTGATTTTATCAAGGTTAGCTCAAAAAGGCATATTTTCTCTTTTATCAAGGAACACAAAACTAAAATATTAGAAGCTGGAAAGAACAATTTTGACGGTGTCCACTTTTATCATGGGCTATTTTTGCCTACCAATAGTGATGTGTGAACGATAGAGCAGAAGCTATGCTCTTTTTATTAGGGTAATAGAGATGGACATCAGAAAATGTATTGGCATAGTTGGATTAAATTGTGCATGTCAAAGATAGAGGGCATACTTAGTATCAAGAGATTAGTTAGTTCGAACAGGATAATGTTAGCAAAACAAGCTTGGTAGTTACTATGTGACCTAATTCCTTAATAGCTTAGGTTCTCAAAGTACGATATTTTCCAAGAGGGGACATCCTTACAACTACCATATGTTATAGACCCAACTACACTTGAAAAAGCATAATACAGGGGGTAGACTTATTAGCACCTAATTTGGAATGGAAAGTTAGAAATGATAGAAATGTGCATATTTGGGATCATTGTTCGCCTTTTGGCTCGGACCTTGGGCACCAATGATATACCTTTCTAGGATCTGATGCCTTTAATTTATCTCTGAGCTTTTTGAGGAGAGGCTCCTGAGTGGAATGATAATATATTGTCAAGTCTATTCATGGAGGAGGACTTCATGCAAAATAAGGGCACTACGAATTAATTCACATTTGCTTGAAGATTTAGTTTGGTGGAAATATACAAAAGACGAAATCTATTCGGTACAATATGGATACTCAATCATGGTGGAGAACTTCAGATTTAGCTTCTTTAACAACTCATACGAAAGACCTGTGGAAGATAGTTTGAAAACTTAGATACCTGCCACAAATTTGGTCATTCATTTGATGACTTTTTGATGGAAGTTTGCCGCTAAAGGGTGAATTTAGTTAGGAGAAGAATGGAGGTTGATACTACTTGTAGGGTATGTAGAATCTATTGACCATTTATTTTTAGATGTCAGACTACTATTTTCTTGTAGTCTCGCACAAGTATAGATATTTGTCTTTTGTAGGGTCTCCCACTAGATAGGCTATCCTCAAGTTGTTTGAGGTGATACTTTTTGAAGAGCGAGGGCGAAGGACAACTTGGTTGTAGGGTATTTGGAAGGTCCAAAATGAAATGATCTTCCTGAATGCTCCAGAAGCATGTTGGTTCAAGATAAATATTGATACAGGTTTCACACTATCTGGAGCTTCGCAAGTTGGAGCAGTCGTTCATGAGCATCATGGACAGTTTATCGCGGACTTTGTACATACCATTGAAGACTGCAATATTTTCACTCTACTTGAAACACGATGGATACTTATCTGCATAAAGCTTGCATCTGCATTGTGCCTAATGTATGTCTCTTTTGAATCAGATTGTTTATTTTTGGTGTAGGCTCTTTACAAGCAGGGTACGGAAAAAGTCATCCATGAGTTACCCAAAATTTAAAAATTTATAAAAAAATTATATTTAAACAAAGACAAGTGTAAAAAAATAATATAAATCTAATGTATTTAAGATATGTCTCAGACACACATTAATTGATTATATCTGATAAAAAATAACCTATGTGCGAATTCTGTAAAAAAAGTATTCACTAAAATAGGTGATACAATTTCATCATTTTTATGGCAAAAGAGCGAGGGATCAGTTCGTAATTACAATTTTATATTGACTAGACGATTTTTTTAATAACGTATTCATTCGTATAATATTATACAAACCATTGCATGACTCTAGTTAATGGAATTATCGAAAAATTCTCTATGCACTCCATTATTCTATTCAACTAATGTACATGTTAGAAAAAATCTCAATTCGTTAATTTTACGCCGATTAGTAAGCTAAGCTATACGTATACAGCTGTGCTTTTTGGCAACTAGATCCAAAAATTAGATCTCCGGAATAAAGAAGGGAAATGGAGAGTGCCACCGACAACTATTACAGTCACGACACAATATCCGTCCCAAATCAACTTGTCCATTTCGTGTCATTTTCAATGCATATGACAGCTGTCTGTATAAACAAACTTTTCTGTTTTGTCTAAACATGCAGTGCAGTTCTTGCTAAAGACTTTTCTAAACTTTTTGTTAGAGAAGAGACTTTTTTTAAACTTGGATACCCTCCTAGTTCTTTATCATGATCGTGGTAGCAAGAAAATCAAAATGACACTGGTTTATATAACCAGCTCCGTAAAGCTAATAAATTGCCGTTCTTGAAGAGAAAATTATACTTCTTTCTTGAAAGCCAAAGTAAATATATTAGATGGGTATATATATTTGAAAAAATCAATAACTTTGACGATCAGAATCGATATAGCACGTTTGGTGGTCGGGCAACATAAAAAAGTTGTTTGCGCCAAAACGTGACATATCGGCCATTAATTTATGCATTTTAGATAATCACTTATCAAAATTTTAAAAATGAAACTAAATAATACTAAATTAATTATTTTTATAATCAGAGCGTTGGGGGACACTGGCTATTAAAGAAGAAGTCCGGAGCTTCAGAAGAAGAACGTAGGAGTGGGCCAAGTTTTGAGACTTTGGTGGCTAACTTCTGGGCTCAGGCCCAACGAATTGAGACACGAAGAGAGAGCCCAGAAGCGGACAAGGCACGCAGCTCACGCAGCTCTCACGTGCAAAAGGGCGAAGGAGATATGCCAGCTCCACTAGAAGACAAGGGAATCATTTCCCAATGATTCAAATGATTAGCTGGCACAAATCCCAAATCGATTCTCCGAGTTTCTCAGGAGAATATTCCTCGATTAATTCATTAATTATTTTGTATAGTTTTCTTTTAAATAGTGCCCGGTTGTACATTTTGTAATTAATTGAAATGGTTATTTCTCTCCCATTTTTAGTTTTCCGTTTCTCTTTAAACTTACATTGCAAGCTTCTTTTATGAGCTTAGCAATTTCTTAATATGGTATGAGAGCTTAGCTCTTACTAAATTCCTTCCTCACTCACATTGTTTCGTGCTGAATAATGGTTGACGAAGTGATCTTGCCCGCGCAAGTTGCTGTAGAACCTGCTTTGCAGGCTCCTGCTGGGGACTTCTCGAACCCCCTCTACGTTCACCCAGATGAAAGTCTAGCTGAGGTGCTAGTGACATCACTCTTGAACGAGTCTAACTACCTTTCATGGCTCCGAGCCTTGACTCAATCTTTGGAGTCCAAGAACAAGCTTGTGTTCGTGGATCGCACTGTCTCTGCACCAGTTCAAGGAGATCCGTTGTTTGCTGCATGGAAAAGATGCAACACTTTAGTCACAAGATGGCTAATGAAGTCTATAGAACCAGATCTAGGAGAAAGTCTTCTATGGTATGACTCCGCTGCAGACATCTGGGATCATCTCCGAGATCGATTTGGACGTGGAAATCTAGTGAAGATGGCAGATCTCAAGAAGTAAATTGTAAACTTCACCCAAGGTATTATGTCTGTGAATGAGTATTCTTCGCGATATAAATCTCTTTGGGATCAAGTGATGTAGTTTTGGCCTATTTCCATATGCAAGTGCAAAGCTGATGCTACTAAAATGTGTGTTGCAACTAAGCTGACTATTCAACAAATAGACCAGGATCATATTATGGGGTTCTTAACTGGTTTAAATGAGAATTTTGCAAATATTAAGACTCAAATCTTGATGATGGAACCTTTACCACCAATGAATCGTCTGATATTTTTGGTCACTCAACATGAGAGGTCTACAAGTTCTATGTTGGTGTCTAGTAAAGCAGAGTCATCCCTTGTTGTGTTTGGTGTTCAAGCTAGATCCAAAGGTTTGTAGGGAAGAAACCTATATGCACCTATTGCCACAAAGAAGGACACACTGTTGAAAAATGTTTCAAGCTTCATAGGTTCCCTTCCGGGTCCAGACCACGTGGGAAACCAGATCAGCTCATAGCAACAGCACAAGTTGCAAAGAACACTGAAGGTGCAGGTCAATTTGGTTTCAGGACTCAGCAGATGCAAGGGCTGATGGCCATGATGCAGCAGGCCATGAATTTCAAGCCTCCTCCTCTTATCTCTAATGGAGCACGTGAATTATCTAGCTCCAATATTAATGCTATCACTCAGCTATCAGATGCAAAGATAGCTTCGGCAGGTATTTTTTCTTTCTCAAATTCACAACCTGCAGAACCTGGATATGATGCTAAGATAGCTTCTGCCACACGAATTAGAACTGTGCAGTTCTTTTCGAATCTGCGACTCTGCAATGTGTTATATATGTCCTCATTTGCTTTTAATCTGGTTTCGATTAGTCAGTTGACGAAGGACTTACCTGTTTCTCTGATCTTTACTGTTAGTGGTTGTGAAATATAGGACCTTATCAAGTTGAAGATGATTGGCTATGCTAAGAGTCAACAAGGCCTCTATCACCTGAGCTCCACCTCCCAAAGATCAAGTCACCTAGCTGCAACAGTCCCTCATGTCAATTATTTTCATCACAAACTAGATGTTTGGCATTGCAGGTTAGATCATCTCCCTAGTTCGAAGTTGTCCATTCTTAAGAGTCTATATCCGGACATCTCATCAACTGTAGCAAGGCCATGTGACAGTTGTCATTAAGCTAAACATAAGCGTCTTCCTTTCCTTTTTAGTACTACAATAGCAGACAAACCTTTTGATTTAATGCATGTTGATGCATGGGGTCCATATTCGATCACTTCGTATGATGGTTTTTCATATTTTTTAACCATAGTGGATGATTTCACGCGTGCTACTTAGGTTTTTATGCTTGTTCAAAAGTCTGAGATCTCCAAACACATTGAAGGTTTTTATAATATAATCTTAAACCAGTTTTACGCATCTATTAAACGCCTTCACTCTGACCAGGGCACTGAGTTTCTTTTAAAACCTTTCTTTCACTCTAAAGGCATTATACATGAGATCACGTGCGTATATACTCCTCAACAAAATGGTCGAGTCGAGAGAAAATATCAGCATATTCTTAATGTTATGCGAGCAATACGTTTTTAAGCTTCTTTACCAATTAAATTTTGGAGTGCTTGCATTCTTCATGCCGTACACTTGATCAATTTCACACCATCCTCTGTCCTTTTGGATAAAACTCTTTATGAAATGCTTTATCACAAAACACCTTCCTTTTCGCATCTTAAAATTTTTGGATGTCTTTGTTTTGCTGCATAACTTCACATCTGTCAAAATTTGATCTGAGGGCTAGGAAGTGTGTGTTCTTAGGGTACGTTAAAGGGCTCAAAGGTTACAAGGTATATGATTTAGAGTCATACCAAACTTTTAGTTCAAGGGATGTCATTTTTTACGAAAGTGTCTTTCCTTTTCATACAACCAGCACATCGAGTCCTAGTGTTTTAGAACATCTTCACTATCAGTAGCCTACATCACCACTTTGTTTCGAGTCAGACAACCATCCACAACCTACCCAATCCAACAATTCTTCTCCTTCTAGTAGACAAATAGTCTGTTTTGATGGCCAAATTCCTAGCAGGCCAACAGCCTATTTTGATGAACCACAAGACCCTCTAGAACCTATGAGCTCCATCTCTCCCGTTCCTAGCAGATCACAAGTCTATTTTGATGAACCAAATGCAACGCAAGATTTAACCATAGAAGCTGATCCAGACCAACCATTTAGGAGATCAATCAGGCCAAGACATATCCCATCTTACCTAGCCGAGTATACAAATGTTCCTCTTTTGCATAGCTCATCATCTTCATCGACTCCTAATCAGGTATCCTCTGTCATTCATCCTCTAACTGCTGCATTAACAACTAAGTTTCTTAGCTCTTCCCATCGAGCATATGATGTTGCTTTGGGGACTGTCAAAGAGCCAAACTCTTATGCAGAGGCAATCCAACATCGTTGTTGGCAAGATGCGATGAAGAATGAGCTATCTACACTTGAGCAAAATCGCACTTGGGAACTTGTTAAACTTCCACCGGGGAAACAAACGATTGGATACAGGTGGATATATAAGATCAAGTGAAATGCGGATGGAAGCATCGAGAGGTATAAGGCACGTCTTATGGCAAAGGGGTACACTCAGGCTTTTGGAGTTGACTATATTGAGACTTTCTTGCCCGTGGTCAAATTGACTTCAGTTCGAATAGTGCTGGCTCTTGCTGCAAGCAATCAGTGGTTTGTGGAACAACTTGACGTAAATAATACCTTTTTATATGGGGAGCTCGATGAAGAGGTTTACATGGATCTTCCACCCGGATGGAGCACGACATCTCGACAAGTATGCAAGCTAAAGAAATCGTTATATGGTTTAAAACAAGCAAGTCCTCAATGGTTCGCCAAGCTCACTTCTTTACTCCTCTCTTTTGGTTTTCAACAAACTAAGTCAGATTACTCCATGTTTGTGCTTCACCAAGGTGCATTCCTTACATGTCTTCTAGTTTACGTGGATGACATTATAGTTGTAAGGAACAGTGTTCAGAAGATTGAAGAAATCAAGTCTTTTCTCGACTACAAGCTCAAGATCAAGAATCTGGAAAAATTGAAATTTTTTCTTGGGATGGAAGTGGCAATATCAAACATGGGCATTCACTTGTGCCAACATCAATATGTGATTGATCTCTTAACTGAAGCTGGATTCCAGAATTGCAAACCAATGCGCACACCCATGGTCCAGAATCAGCATTTAAGTGCACAAACTGACTCTGATCTGCTCGAGGATCCAACTGCTTATCGACGTATGATTGGAAAGCTACTGTACCTGACTAACACTAGGCCCGATATCTGATATGCTACATATCAGTTAAGCCAATTCCTTCAGGCTCCTTTAGTAGTACACAATAAAGCAATGCACCGTGTTCTTCGGTTCATCAAGACACACCCTGGACTCGGATTGTTTTTCTCAGCATAGTCATCTTTAAAGCTTTCAGCATACTATGATGCTGATTGGGCAGGATGTCCTGATACTCGTCATTCAACAACTGGATTTTGTACCTATCTTGGGAATTCCTTGATCAGCTGGAGGTCAAAGAAATAACATATTGTGTCCCACAGCTCCTCTGAGGCTGAATATAGAGCACTTGCTTCCACCAGCTGCAAAATACAATGGATCACTTACATTCTACATGATCTGCGGGTGCGACGAATCTAACCAGCCTCCATCTTTTGCCACAACCACTCCGCTATCCACATCGCAGAGAATCCGATCTTCCATGAACATACGAAACACATAGAAATTGATTGTCACTATGTTCGTGAGAGATTAAACGACGGAGTTGTCAAGCTCTTCTATGTACCATCTCTCCAACAAGTTGCAGACATTATGACGAAGCCACTCTCAGCTTCTCTCTTCTATACCTTTATCTCCAAGCTTGGTCTGATCAGCTTGACCAGTCCAGCTTGTGGGCGCCTATTAAAGAAGAAGTACGGAGCTTCAGAAGAAGAACGTAGGAGTGGGCCAAGTTTTGAGACTTTGGTGGCTAACTTCTGGGCTCAGGCCCAACGAATTGAAACATGAAGAGAGAGCCCAGAAGCGGACAAGGCACGCAGCTCACGCAGCTCTCACGTGCAAAAGGGCAAAGGAGATATGCCAGCTCCACTTGAAGACAAAGGAATCATTTCCCAATGATTCAAATAATTAGCTGGCACAAATCCCATAACCGATTCTCCGAGTTTCTCGGAGAATATTCCTCGATTAATTCATTAATTCTTTTGTATAGTTTTCTTTTAAATAGTGCCCGGATGTACATTTTGTAATTAATTGAAACTGTTATTTCTCTCCCATTTTTGGTTTTCCGTTTCTCTTTAAACTTACATTGGAAGCTTCTTTTATGAGCTTAGCAATTTCTTAATACTGGCAGGTCGTTTTTTTTATTAAACAACCAATTGACTTTGTATTCTTCTGTGGTATTTACTTGTCCTCGCTCCCGACAGTTTACCTTTGGCGGTAACCAATTGAATCAACTTATTTAAAAACTTCCCGTCATAAATAATGCTTTGTTTTCTTTTTGAAAATATTTTTTTTATCATCCTAATGGTATCAAAAGTGGAGAAAATCACGAGTCCGGAAAACAGTTTATCCTAAAAATTTCAATGTATAATATTGAAACATGTTATATGCCAATTAATTTGTCGGTTTGCAAGAAGGTCGCAGGCATGCAATAGGCATTCGTGGTGGGGATGTTTTTCTGTGTGACTGTGAAAAGCAGCGAGCTAAGAACATCCTTATATATGCTGTCAACATGGTCCTCGTACACTCTAGACGTTTATATGTTTTGTGCGGATATTGTGTACTTATGAGGTTCATTTTCGTGATATATATTACCGGTATTCCGCTGTTGTTGGATGATAAATTTCATATTTGTATATCTTACATTCTTTAAATTTGAATTTCATGTTTTTTAATTAGAATAAAGTCATTTAACTTTTAGATCAATTTGTATTGGTACTAATTACAACTCCACTGTTGGCCATTTGTTATTGGCCCAAATTATTTAAATGGACACCTAATACAAAAATCCAAGGGTTGGTAAAATGATTAGTGCCAATTATTATAAAAAACAAAATTAGGTAAAAAGATATTAGATAAAAAATTAAATTAGGTAAAAAGAAAGAAAAAATGTTTGGAATGGAAAAAGACATTTGACAGGGACGTTTCCCTATAAAAGGGAACTCCCTCGTGACCATTTCTTGTCGGAAAATGAGACCACTCCCAGAATACACTCATATCCGGAATATTCAATTTAGTCACTAAATATTTCGGAAGATATACGAATAGGTACATTCGTGAAATCCGGGCATCGATTCGTTTAAAACGTGATCGAGCTTCGACCGACAACTCACCTACAATATTCCTGGACCTCGCACGATCACGCTACAAGAGGTAATTACATTTTAATTACCTTAATTAGTTGTTGATTATGCATGTGAATATTTGTGTAATTATTCGTTATTTATGCAATTAAATTCCAATAATTGGTATCAGAGCATGGTTAGTACATGTTCTTGATGTTGTATGTTGTTTTAATTCAAAGTTTTGAGTTAAAAATCGACTTGATCATGTTTAAAATTAAACTCAGATTGTTTTTTGGGTTTTTGCGAACTCATTTTGTTGACTGAGCACCAAATTGAAGTTTGTAAATCGGTCGGGCTGATTTGTTTACACGCGTAAGTTCGCTGACCAAACTGTAATTTGCCACCCCCAAATTCAAAAACCCAGCCCTAATTCCCCGTTTTTCCCCCGATTCAATCTCAATCATTTTTCGGCCATTTCCGGCCAAATCAACACTGGAGACCTGTTTTAATTTGTTCCCCTTGACGATACGAACATGTCGATACCAAAATCCCGCGTTGCCATTGCCAGAATCGTTGGGTTGAAGCTTTTGAAGCTTCGTTCACCGTCGAACGGAGATGACCTCCGTGAAGCCAATTGAGGGCATGACGGTTGACAAACGTGGTACGGCCATGACCGGTGAGCCACGACGAGTCGATCCCGACCGGTTGCGGTGGTCAACTCACAGCCATTAATCCGCGGTGATTAGAGGCGGCGCGGAAGTGGTTTTTTGGGTCGGGGAGAGAGAAAAGAGAAGAAAGGGGAAGGGAATGTGTCGGGGGCAGTTTTGTCATTTCACTTTTTTGCGAAAACATTAAACGGTCACTCTGGTTTTAAACGGGATTTTAATTTAATCCTTCCAGACATGTTATTAATTCAAATTAAATTCCGAATTTCGAACAAAATTAGTTTTTAGTCCTAATTCGATATTGTTTTGTTAAATTGAATTTCAAATAAATCCTTTTAGGGATAATTTTAATTCAGTTTAGTTCCAAACTCGTTTTTAAATTTGTTTTGAATCAAAATTTGGTAATTTTTTTTTGGTAAATTGAATTTCAAATAAGTCCTTTTGGTCAAATTTTTAATTCAATTGAGTTCCAAATTTTGATTTGAATTTGTTTTGAACCCTAATTTGGTAATGATTTTATTTAATTGAATTTCAAATTAGTCCTTTTCGGACATGTTTTAATTTGATTAATCCCAAATTTTGATTTAAATTCATTTAAAGTCATTATTTGGTACTATTTTGTTTTTAATTGAATAAATTTGTTTTATTCGATTAAAACTCAATATTATTTGAAGATTTTTTAAAATATGTGAGTGTTTTAAATTATCTGAATGAATTTTTGGAATACGTTTCGAAAATTACTAGACATAGCATAAATCACACGATGGATCATCGGAAGATTGAAAATTTAATTTTCAATCTTATTTTTGGGAAATATGTGATTTGACCCAAAAATTATTTGGCATTAGTTGCTAGATAACGATGTCCACCTGGAGTTATCCGAACATTGACTCTAAGTCTATGAGACAGCGTGTAATGTAGAAATGTTTATCGCCACGGATAACAAAGGTTGACATGTATGTGATAGATGAACATTTCAACTTAGTGCATAAAGATATGCAAGAGGCTATTTGGTTTGTATACATTTTTTGGGAAGGATTGGTCAACAATGTTTTGTAACTTGCTAACGATCCTTAAAATCCAATAAGGCATGAGCAGTCTTTGGAATCCCCTAGTGTACAACCATAAGGTTGCTCTTGTCATACTTTTAAAGCATTTAAGGCACTAAGGCCTCTTAAGGGAGATGCGTCCCCCTACTGTGTTGAAATTGAGAAATGGTTTTGAGATAACCTGTTACTCGACTAAAGAATACACTTATGTATTTCTTTAGGTCTTGTTCATATGGATTTTGGACTCAAGTCTATTCACTGTGGTGAACCTTGGAAGTCCGACCATTGTATGCTATCATGTCATCCTGTCAAAGTCTAATGAGAATGATCCAAGTGTGGATCTAGATTCTCAGATTTAAACTCCAGGATACCCTTTTAAAGATTTGATGTGTGATTAGGTTTGCATTGTCTAGTGCATTCCCCATGTAAATACTATGTTTTAGGGGAACATTTTTGTACAAAAAGTTGTGTACCTTTTTTCTGAGTTTGTTTGTACTTCTGTTTGTACAACCTCAGATATGTGTGAAAGTTGATAATAATTTGTGTACTTGTTACTTATGTAATAAGTTTTGCACTTACAACAGTATAATTGTGTTTTTGTATGCGTGTTTACGGACAATTATACTACATGAATGAATAAATTATGTCTATTTTATTCATGTGCCACTTGAGTTTACTATATGTAAACTTTTAGTGACCTTAGTTGGAGATTAAATCTTGAATGGTAATAGGAAGCACTCTAGCGACTTACTTCGATTTTGAGAATAATCAAATACTATATGTCATTAAAGTTATGAGATTATAGTAAACTGGTTCATATTGCCTAAATCAAACTTTTGATGTGTTCTTATATTTTAAAATTCCCTATAGAGATGTCAGTTTATTCTAGAGCATGAAAATCTAGTACATGTTCGCAGAATAAGAGGTTCTCGAGCTAGTACATATGATTTTGTTAAAGTTTGATGTAGGCAACACTGTACGACATAAGCATGATTATCATGCTTATGCTATTTGGATAGATAGAACTCTGTTGCACATTTGATATTGCTGAGTTTTTATGATGGATAATATCACAAGGTAATTTCGTGTTTACGAGAATGCGAAAGAACTTTGGGATGCCCTCAAATTGATATTCGGGAAGCTTTTTATGTCAAATCTTCGTGCTTTGACAATAAGGTTTAATGCCTTTAAAAAGCATCCTGGTATTCTTATATGGAAATATTTGAGGATGATGTCTATTATGATTAGTGACATGGCTTAGGCTGGTCACGTACTTAGCAATGAGCAATAGATTCAAGCTGTTAACCGTTCCTTGCTTCCAAGCTGGGAATAGATGAAGTTGAACCTTACTCATTTTCAATCACCTAGTCACATTTAAGGATGTTGCTAGGTACCTTGAGTTGGAAGAAGATCGTCTTCTTCCTACAAAATCTTATCCCTAAGCAAATTTGATTAATTCAAATAGCTCCGAGAAAAGGAATAAAAGGTGGAAAGGAAATAAAAAGGGTTCCTAAAATCCAAAGATTGAAAACTTAGGACCCAAAGTAGGTAGCTCCTAGTCTATAAAAAGAGGCGTTTTAATATTTCTAAGGTGAAATATTATAACTGTCATAAGAAGGAATATTTTGCAAGAAATTGCAAGATATCTAAGTAGGTACATTTAAACTTTACTGTGTATAAGGTTAATGTATCTTCTTAGACCCTCCTTATTGAATCACATTCTATGTGAATGATAGATTCATGAGTAATAGACCATATAGCTAGAGATCATGGTTCATTTGCCAAATATCGACAGTTGTCGACTGGAACAAAAACCATTTTGTTAGTAACAACTTGTCTAATAATATGAAAGGTAAAGGCACTTGTGGATTACACCTTTATGGTGGACGTGCCCTACTTTTGCATGACATGTTATTTGTTCCAGATATTCAAAAGAACCTGATTTCAGTATCTACTTTGATGTCTTTAGGTTTTCATTGTTGTTTAAAAATGACGCTGTTAGGTTATATTTTGATAATTCCTATTATAGCCTTGGATATAGTTCGGATGGTTATTTTTCATTATGGATAGTGATCCTAGTGAAAGTTACTCATTTGTCACTAGTTTAAACTCATTGAAAGATGAAATTAAGCTATGACATTTTAGACTAGGCCATGTGGGCCAAGATTGCTTAAACTGTCTAGTTAAGGCTGGACTGCTAGGTAAAATAGAAAAGTCTATCTTACCTAGAAGCGTTTCTTGTCTAGAAGGAATGAGTACAAGAAAACCTTTTGATACTAGGGCTATATCAAAATTTCTATTTCAATTAGTCTACTTAGACATATATGGTCAAATAGATGTGAGGGCAGCACATAGTGTATACTACTTCATCACATTTATAGACGACTATTTATGATATAGTCTGATATGCATGATTTCTCACAAGTCAGAGGCATTAAGTTGCTTCATGACATACATGAGTTTTGTTGAGAATCAAAAAGATAGAAAGATAATGGCTTTACGAACTAATCGCAGTCGAGAGTATCTTTCTGATGAATTGTATATCACTTTATGTTGAGAAAGGAATTGAACATTAGTTGTCCATTCCTTGTACATCTCAATAAATTGGAGTTGCTGAAAGAAGGAATAGAATCCTTCTTGACATAGTTAGATCTATGATGGTAAAGGTAAATTTGCCAATATGGAGATATGCTCCTATCTACCACATATGTTCTTAACTATGTTCCTCTCTAAATTTGTTACTACCACCTCTTATAAAATATGGATAGATCGATAGTCAGATTTATCCTATTTTAAGCCATAGGAGTGTGAGTCCTACGTCTATTCTACCTCAAGTATTTTCGGTAAATTAGGACCGAGAGGTAGAAAAAGTATCCTTATAAGGTATTTTGAAATATCTAAAGGATACATGTTCATAGGTGAATTGGACAATGGACAAGTAACAAAATTAGAATCATATAATATCATGTTTTTGGGGGATGAATTTTATACTGAGAAAGGTTAGTGAAAACCTTGATCTCTATAAAATAGTTGAGCCAGAACCTTTTGGATCCCTTCTTCCGAGTGGGAGAATTGAGACAGAAAGTTCTGACTTTCCATCTCAACATGGTCCGGAAGAAAGTCATCTTAGTCCTGAAAGGCTTATAGTTCTCTATTCCAGTGGGAGTATGGAATTTTTGCCTTGTATTAGTATAGTTCTTGGATACGATAAATATATGAGAGATATTTATCAGAATCAGGAATTTCATAGGTTTAGTAGAACTAGCATACCGCACTAATGATTTGATATCGAAGGTGAGGGTAATGCATACTTGGCATCGCTGAAAAATATTAGTGATCCAAGTGAAGTTCTTCTAACTATTATTCAGGATAAAAATGAACCAGAAATGTGTCTGGTGCTCTATCATCTCCACGAAAGGTTGAGTAGATTAATACGATAGAGGAAAAAATGTCTTCCATGACCAATAATTAAGTTTAGAATCTTGTTGAACTACCTAAAAGATGGATGACTATTGAGAATAAGTGAATTCTCAAGGTCAAGAGCAATTCAGACAGTAGTGTCGAAAGACACAAAACTTGTCTGATTGTATAGGGATTCAAGCAACAGGCAGGAATAGACTATGAGAAGACTTTTACTGCTGTTGTTAGATTCTCGTCTATTAGGGTCATTTTGGCTATAGTTGCTAACATGAATCTAGAATTACATCATATGGATATATAGACTGCTTTTCTCTGTGGAGAACTGGATGAAGTAATCTATATGATTTGGTCTAAGGGCTACATCCAAAAAGGCTGCAAACAAAAGGTTTGCAAATTGATTTGTTCAATTTATGGCCTTGAGCAATCGTCTAGATGGTGGTATATTTGTTTTCATAATATTATCATAGAAAATGATTTTATTGTGATTCACGAAAGTCTCTGAATATATGTTAAGCAATTAGGTAAGAATTTTGTCATCATCACTTTGTATGTTGATGATATACTCTTGGCTATAAATGACATAGGACTATTTGTCGAAATCAAAGCTTGGTTTACTTCCAACTTTGATATGATAGACATGGGTGAAACTGATTACATACTTGAAGCTATAATTTGAGGAATCGTTCGAAGAGGATAGTGTCTCCTTTATAAGAGACATATGTTCGTAAAGTAGTAAAACGTTTCAGTTGTGATCATAGTAATCCAAAGTATGTCCTATTAGTGAATGGTCATAATTTGTGCAAGGATTTGTATCCAAATATAGCTAAACGAATAGGGAATATGGAAATGATTCCCTAAGTCAATACATGTTGTTGCCTAGTATGCACAATATTGTGTACACAATCTGATATTTGTTGTACTATTGATATTATATGTAGATATCAATAGAATATAGGCTAAGCTAATTAGAAAACTGACAAGGGAATTTTAAAATATTTGAATGCTACTATAGAATGCTCATTGTGAGTATTCTGTAACAACCAAGTTACTATAGCTTCTGCAAAGGATTCGTGTTTCTATTGTAGGGCTAAGTATAGAGTTGGAAAACTCTATATGGTTGTGTGTAAAATATATATCTATGCTAGATATGGTTGTATACCCTATGACCAAAGCATTATCTCGAAAAGTGTTCGAGAAATATGTGAAATCATTAGGTTTTTGACAGTTTCATTAATAAATAAGAAGTTTTATTTTTGACAATATGAACATCTTGAGTAACATGTCAGACAGAAAAGTAGCCCACTCACATGGGTGTTTACCTCAGTGGAAGTCAAATGTATTGATTCTTGACTGACATGAGGTAGCTGTTGGATATTTTAGAAGTGCAATATCCTATAGCGGGAATGTCGTCTTGCTATGAGAGCAAGATTAGTTATGGGATGTAATAATAAGTTATTACATTTGGATCTTCTGTAATCCATATGATAAGTATTAAGTGGAACTTATCATACCTTCTGTCTTGAAGCCTAGAGTTAAGTTGTGGCTATGATTCTAGTATGGTGTTGATTGACATGTGTTCCTATATAATGGAATTCACACCATAACATGAGAATGAGTATCTTATGTGCTGTTCGACCATCGGATGGGATAAATGTTCATTGATTTCACAATCCCTGGTGTGAGATTGTGTTTCGAGAACTGTGGTTCTTGATCTTTGCCTTTAAGATCCTAAACGTATTCTGGAAGTGTGATTCAGTGCTGCTAGCTTAATTAGTCCATGAAAAGGTCATGGCATATTGATTCGACCTGGCAGGGCTAATTAGAAAAGCAGGTTGAATCATTATGGAAAGAATATAGTTAAGGGAGAAGGTCTCTGTTCATCATATTTCGAGATTCGCTGTCCAGGTGCACCAATTATATTGAAAAGTACAATAGTGGACACAAATAAAATTGTTTGAAATCATAGTGTGAACAATGGAATGTGACATGAGTCCTAGGGTGAAAGCACACTTTATTATATGTGAGATGTCGAGATGCTACTATTCAGTTTGCTCATGTGTCAGTGCTTCTGAATTTTAGCTTAACGTACTCGACGTGTGCTGGTCGCATGAAATCCTATAAATCGTTATCTATACATTGTCAACTGTGGTCGATGATGAATGAGTGTTATTTTTGAGTTTTGGGCCCAAATTGCATCCATTGTTGATTGTGACCAACAATGAATGAGTGGGAGATTGTTGGCCATTTGTTATTGGCCCAAATTATTTAAATGGACACCTAATGCAAAAATCCAAGGGTTGGTAAAATGATTAGTGCCAATTATTATAAAAAACAAAATTAGGTAAAAAGATATTAGATAAAAAAATAAATTAGGTAAAAAGAAAGAAAAAAATGTTTGGAATGGAAAAAGACATTTGACAGGGACGTTTCCCTATAAAAGGGAACTCCCTCGTGACCATTTCTTGTCGGAAAATGAGACCACTCCCAGAATACACTCAGATCCGGAATATTCAGTTTAGTCACTGAATATTTTGGAAAATATACGAATAGGTACATTCGTGAAATTCGGGCATCAATTCGTTTAAAACGTGATCGAGCTTCGACCGGCAACTCACCTACAATGTTCCTGGACCTCGCACGATCACGCTACAAGAGGTAATTATATTTTAATTACCTTAATTAGTTGTTGATTGTGCATGTGAATATTTGTGTAATTATTCGTTATTTATGCAGTTAAATTCCAATAATTCCACCAATACCGGTAAGAAATTGAAAACATAAACGGAAATTGAAATAAGTTTGGGGGTGTTTGGATTTGCTTAATAATTTGGAAGGGCATATGATAAATTACCTGTGAACTAAAACCAGGGTAAATGTTCCTATTGTTGTCCTCAGAACTTAAAAGTAGTTGCTATAAAAACTCATGAGTTTTGTATCTTCCTTTCGAAAGGTGAGATGAACATACAAAATGGATAAGTCTCAAAGGAACTAACAAGATCCGTTGAAAGGGGAGGAAGGGTAACCATTGCTCTTTTCCTCTTTCACGAGCGTATCGAAATTCCTTCATAATAAACTAATATTTTATGCCTCACAAATTTGTAATTAGTAGTAGAAGATAATACTCAATTAAATTTAAAGAAAGATAATAAATGATTAACCTAACTAACTAAATAGAGAAAATAGAATGGGAGAATTTTATGAATGAGTGAAAAGAAAAACTAAACTAACAAAAAAATATATGCAAAAACTAATGAGAAAAAGGGTAAATTTAAGGTTAGAATACTACGTGATTGATCGTTGGATCAATAAAAATACTCCAATCTATCTAACAAATAGAGGTAAGTATCTTGTAACTGCTCTAACATCCAATAATCAATTAGCTAAATAACAACTTAACTAATTATTTTTTTTAATCTCATATGCTAAGATAACTACAAGAATTTTTTTCTCGAAAGTGGAGAGTAAAAAACCTTTGTTGTATTTGGATTTAATGGCAAAATTAATCCTACTTAGTATAAGGTCCCCTCTCGACATCTTGTGAGGTTGCTATCATCGACCTCATCAAACTCCTACCACAGAATACTATGTGAAAAACATGTGTTAGAGGAGAAGAATACCTTAGTAGAAGAGACCCTCTCCTTGATGCATCGCAATAATTGACCTTACACCATCATCAACTATTATATCATGTTGAAAAGCAACATCTCTAATATTATCGAAGACTAAATTCATAAGACCAAGGGGAGCTCAGTTAAAATGTGGTAGCCTAGTAATTTTTTGAAGCCATTACTAGTTAAGAAATCAACACATTTGTTGGTCTCTCAAAATGCGTGGATACTTTCACTTCCCAGTTTTCATTGATAACCTACATGATTTTAAAAAAGAGTGGCCTTGTGCTTTGTTGAGTTCGAGTTGCATTGCAAATAAAATATTTGAGAAGCTTTCAATTCACCTTGAGGATGATTTGATGATAATCTAATAAGTGTGCAAATTAGAGGCAATGGAGAGCACCTTAAGTTCTACATTCACACTTGCACAATAGCCAATAGTGGTAGTGAAACCACCCTTCCATGCTCCATTGCTTTCACAAATAATGCCCCCTCAGCTATATGGTTCATAGAGTATCTCATTACCAAATCAGTATTAATTTTGCACCATCCCTGTGGCTACCTCTCCCATTCTATCACTACTTCTCTTCTTTTTGGTGTAGTTTGCATTCTCTAGACATTGTAAACAACTTGTTCAATCTCCTAGTACATGCGATTAATTTTAAAGCACTAATTAATGAGTCTTTGTTCTCCATCCGACTAAACACAATCATTTCTTCATCTCTAAAAGCAATAATAATAAGGAATATAGTAATCAAGGGAGTGGAGGCAATAAGATTGGCATTAGCCTAATATTTTAGATTGAGAGAGAAAAAGGTAGTAGCATTTAAATTAGTAGTGTCAAGTAAAGTAGTCAAGGTGGGTTAATTTCAATGCAATCTCTAAAGGCCAGAAGTACAGATTCTTCCCTATAACGGTAGCAAAGGCCTCTAGTATTTGAAGTCATCTAATATCATGCTTGGGTTTCATTAGTAAAAAATTTCTCATTTGTAACCATCCAAGTAAGCTTCTTCATTCTTGGTGGATCTTTTTAGCTCCATAATCTATCTTATTATCTTTTGGGCTCATACTCATCCAGATTTTGCATGAGGCTGTATGTAGGGCTAGTTGAGAAATCACCACTTTAAGATAGTTACCATACTAGTCATCCATCAACTTTAAAAAGGTCTCAAGGAGGGCAACCTATAATATATAAGATAATAGACAGGGTAGAAAGGCTTCAAATAGACTTTAATTCTGTTCACCACTAACAGTTATTGCCTTATAGCTAAGATTTCTTGAATTATCTAGCCAGGTATCATTATAGAATCTGATTGATGTCCTATTCCTAACTATCTATTTTACTATCGATAGCATAGATGGCCATAGAGAGACAATGGTACACTAGAGGGGAGATTGATTTGCCTTTTTTAGTATATGAGACATCCTCAAATCTTATTATATGTACTTTTCCCAGAGATTCTACGAACATAAAGAGTCATGATCAGTTACAATTTACTGTGCAATTTTCATTAGTAAAGCCAGATTTTGGGCTCACAAATCTTTAAACCTAAGACCTTCAATTTTTAGGTTTATATATTGATTTTCATGCCACAAGATGTGTCTTCTTCTTGTCGAAGGTGGAAATCTAGATGAAGTTCTACTGTAGTTTTTCTATTTCCTTTTCGACACCCATAGAGAGCATGGTTGATTACATCGTTAAAGTTAGGAGGAAAGCAATAGCTGATTGTGCCAAAATAATACAATTAACAAAAGAAAAGTTGTCAACATACCATTATTGGAGGTGGTGTTGGACCTTCTCAATAATATAATCATAGATTTTCCTAGTTATTAGATCATATAATAGGGGCATTCTTAAGTAGCAACCAAAATTATTAATTAGTTGAACTCAAAGAGTACGACCAAGGTCCGTCCTAGCTAGTGGTCACATTTTTGGATACAAAAGCTATCTTTAGCTTACTAATTTGTTAACTTGAGATAGAGAAAAACTTCTTGAGAGCACTTTTCATAATGTTAACTTGAGTTGTGGTAGCCTTTCACATACATGAGTAGATCATTCAAAAAGAACAAATGTGATAAAGAAGGACCCTAGATAGCCAATTTAATGGATTTTCATGAGCCATTATGATAGAATAAGATAACCTAATCTTTCAAGACAAAGTATAAAAATATATGGAGATAGTACATCCTCTTGTCATAGCCCTCTTAGTAGTTAGAATTATTGAGTGCCTTTCCTATTCTACACTACATACATAGATGTAGTAGATATATAATTAAATATTAAATTTATCAATGACATAGGTAAATTTAAGAGTTCAAGAGTTTCCATGATAAAGCTCTATCATACACAATCATATGTCTTTGTGAGGTTAATATTCAAGGTCATCAGGTCTTTTCCATTTTTCTTGGTCTTAATGGTATGAACCACCTTCTATGTTATAACAATATTCCCAATAATAATTCTCCCAAGAACAATGCTATTCTAGGTAGGAGCAACCGATTTTGGTAGAAAAGGCTCAATGCAATTTATCGCTAGCGTAGTAATAGTCTTTAGAGACATGTTACACAAGCTTTTAGGTTTAAAATGAGTGGGGTTTAGAGGGCTCTCAATTTTGGGGATAAGTACTAAAATAGTGAAGTTAGCCTTTGTAGGAGACCAGTACTATATAAGTACCATCTAGACAAATTTGGTGATTAAGCCTCCGACTATGTTCCAATTTTTTTGAAAAAAGTGGGTGTATTCCCAAGAGAACTAGCAATTTTAAGGGTTTCATAAAGAGAATAATAATTTAGATCTCATCTTCCTTCGAGACTATGACAATTATGCTTTATCTTTATTACTTATTTGGAAGAATAGGTTAAGACAATGAACATACTTATGTAGTTCAAAGTATTTTGAATAATAATCACTTATATAGTTTAAAGTATTTTGAATATTAATCATTGAAGTTGTCAATTAGGAGCCTCTTGAGGTCTTCCAAGTTAGTGATCCAATTTTCTACAGCATATTAGAGGACTTTAATATGCTTGTGTTTTCTATGGATAATTATTGAGGCATGAAAGATTTTTATATTTTTGTCATCATTTTAGTTATAATCCTATTGAGAATTTTATTCCCACAACATCTTCATGTTTAAGAGTGATTAACAAGTTGAAACAAAGTTTTTGTTCAAGTTGATATAGGAAAAGATTGGAACTCTTGTTCTTCGCACATTAGATACCATTTATTCTATGGATTAGTTTTTCCTTCCTTTGGTAAATATTGCAAACAATGTGCTAATTTCAAACCTTCACCATGTAAATAAAGGAAGCACATGCTATAGGCACGAAAAAAATATCCATATTTCTTCAAAAAATGTAAAATCATGAATCAACTTGCCACACAGCTTGCTAGTAAATATCCTCTTGATATGTGCAAGTATGGGAGTCAACTCTAAAAGACTATTAATTGGGCAATGATCAAATTTTAGCTGTGGGAGGTGGACAACTTTGATCTTTGAAATTGTAACCAACATGCAATGTTTGATAGGCTTTTTTCAAGTCACACATGAACATCATGTCTGACCCAAGTAAAATGATTGCTAATGAAGTATATATTTAGTAAGCTATAATCCTCTATCTAGTATTTAAAGTTTCATTAATTATTACCTCTTATAAGGGCCCCTTGATCTTGCCATCAGACTAAAGATAGGTGTTGAAATCTCTTCTAATAAGTCAGGATCCCACCATATTAGTTGAAATATATCTCAAGTATTCCTAAAGAGATTCACAAATATTTGGTATAGGATGCTCATACACTACCATAAAATACTAATTGGTTATGGGATCATCTTCCATATTGAGATGGATAAATTATCTGTTAGGAGATAAGACTTTCAGCTTAGTATCCCTCTCATTCTAGAGAATCCAGATGTCACCCAAAATACTTTACCCAGGAGATTGAATTATTAGAATATTATTTTAGTATTTTTATGTTAATACCCTCTTGATAAATAAGTTCTTTTATAGTAACTTTAAATTTAGAGCTAATAGTACCTTAATAATTATAAGAGTAACTATATTTATTGGGATAAAAAATAAAAATAAATAAGAGGAAACTAAATATAAGAGAAAAGGAAAATGTTCTGGAGGAGCATTGCCTTGACTAGACGCTAATGTTGTCCATATTAGGCTAGTCAGTCACCATATCTATTAAGTGGGTGACTCCCTCATCTTTCTAGGTGGTCTCTTATACTAATGGAACTATCTCCAAGGCTATCTCCATGTTAGAATCCTCATCATTTTCTTGCCAAAAATATATCCATGACTGAGTCTTTTATTTGTAAAAGACTCGGTATGGGAGTTATAAAAAGTTGGCCTCATCTTTCTCCATGGTGGTTGGAGACTTTATAGACTATTCCTCTTTCTCTTCATTAAGGGATTAAGATAGTTTATGAGAGTTTTGGGTGGATGGAATTACAACATATTTGTCTTATCTAGAAAAAGAAGTTTTATTGGGGATGGACTCTTTAGTGAGATCTCTCTTTTGCTTTATGCGCTCCCGCCCTTTCATAGATCCATTAACCTAGACTCAATAGTATTATTTTTTTTCTCATGACTTATTATGGCATTCATATTTTTAGCATTAGGAGTGGCATGCCCTTTTTTAGTTGAGCTTAAGATTGGGTTGGATCCCTATATCAAATTATAATTATTAGGTAAGTTAGGCTCTTATTAGACTTTAGCCAAAAATATAATCTAACCACAGCTAGGCTTTACATTTGTCATTTTATAGGACTTGAAAAGTCAAAACTTGAATAAGAGAATGTTGAGTTTTGGCTTTTGTCTATCATTGCTTGGCAGTTTTCTTAAACATGTTTTTTTGCACATGGCTAGAGTTTTTAGTGAGTGGTTACATTGTATTGTCTTTTTTAAACAATCATCTATGATCCAAATTGGTTTGAGTTTAGGATGATACAACTCCTATGATTTTAGTACTAGAGGTAAGATAACCTCTTAATCTAACAAATCGTGAGGGTTTCATTTTGGTTGGGTGCATCTATATGAGATATGACCATAGAGTTCATAGTTGTAACAAATATAGTATATGCTCTCCTATTATAGCTAGTGTGTCTACCTACATATAAACAATTAAGACTATAGTGATTTTAATAAATTAATTTCAACATAAATCTTAGTAAAACTTCCCATTTGGCATTTTTATCATTGTATCAATATGGATTGGGTGCCCTTGCCAAATTTAAAGGAAGTTAAGATTGCAGACCTCTATTAAGAGGTTTTATACTCATACCTATACAACCACTTTAGAGGTGTTGTCTATTTTTTCATAGAAGTTGGGGCACCATCTCTTAATAATTACGTAAGGGTTCAAGATCATCCATGGTCCCTCTTTGAGCATTTGATCGTATTCTTTTTTCTTTTCTTGTTTGACTAGATAATGTCCATTTCCAAAGGTTATCATGTAAAAGACTAGGGGTAGATGTCAAATATGAGTCTCTTATTGCTTAAGAAACAATTACAAGACACTATAATCTAGCACCTTGACAATTATAGTTTGATACCACAAATGACACATCTCAGTCTTTTCGACCTTAAAGAGGTTAATGGTTAGGCAAAATAGGTCATAAGCATCCTCACTTTTAGAGTTATTTAACATAGACTCTTTTAGATCAAATCTAAAATACTAACTTTCCAAAGGAGACCTCTTACTGTCTAGTCAAACCATGGTGGAATCCTTAAAAGTAATCTTTCTTCTCCTGTCCTCCACTATGGTTCTTATAGTGGCATGTCTTGGGGTTGTTCATGTAATGAGCCACTTTTGCTAGTTAGGCTTTTGGATTTTATACCCCTTCTTAATGGTGTAGGAATAGGGTTAGATAGTTGCTTATAAGGGTCCCCTGGTTGCTCTTCTATGGCAAGAAACCTAAGAAATAAAGATCATCTGTTATAGATCTAGATTTATTCTTTCTCTAACTATCTAAACCATAAGAAGATACAATAGTTTCTTATAGCCACCTTAACTCTCTCATGATGGATAGTCAGCCATACATGCACTTAATTCAACTTACAAGGTCTAATCCATGGGTTTGGTTTTTTTTATCATCCAATTTTGTGCTCTAATTCTTCTATCTGAACAAAGTATGATTGTCTTTTTTTAACGATGAAAAATATCATTTAGAATAGATGTTCTTACTCTTATAGCATTTGGTATGTACAAACTAACCTTACTTATTCCTAGTTAATTATTTTGGTTACAACTATTCCTTGCTAAATTAATTTTGCTCGTAATTCATTTTCTAATTATAGCTGCTAATCAAGAATTGATGGCATGTTAGTTCTAGAATGAATTAACGACTACAAACTATTCAAGATAATATTAAGAATAAGAAATAAGTAAATACTAATTAATAAGATTAAGAAAATAAAATTCTCAAAACTAAGGGTTTCTCTCTCAAATCTATCAAGAAAATTAGTTTCTTATAGTAAAACAAAACCTAATCAATGGAATGGAAATATAAGGAACTAGAGATATCTCCCTAAAACTAAAGCCTTTTGGTGTTAATAGCCCTACTAAATCTAAAAAATAAAAAATTTGACCTTAAATAGTCATAATCTATCACGAGACTGAAATTCTTGTAATGCTCCTAAATTTTTCCAATAATATTTTATGAGATTATTCTTTAGTATTTTGGCCATAACTTTTTTATATGAACTCTAATTTATGTGTACTTTATATCAAAAAAAGAAAGATTTTCAATTTCACAGATTTCTTTAAAATTTTGCTCCAAAACTAACCAAAATGTTATTTCAAGTCAACTATCCTTTCTAGACACAATTTCAAGTCTAATTTTTTTTTTTCCAAAATTTTTTCTTTTCCAGTGATACAAAACTAAATATAGAACTACAAAATTAACTCAAAATTTTATGCATTTAATACATATGTTTAATGCATATTTCTCACACACATCAAACATCTCTATACTTCAACTTTATTTGTTCCTATACAAAACTCAAAATGAGACTTAGACTCTAAATATAAAATACTCAAGACGACAAAAGAAAATACACAACACATGAAACATCCAATTAAATATTAACAACTCAAAAACTTCTATTCGACCACTCCTAATAGTTTTGTTTTTCCAAAAAATACAGGATCTTGTTTTATCCGTGTGGAACCCAAATTCTTTTCTTAAGGATTTTTTCGAATAAAAATAGAGGAGGACGATTCCCATATAGACCAAATCTTTGACCAAATATTCTTTCCAAGTAAAATAATGCATTGACCTAACTACTCAAGGGAAGAAAATTTATATCATGTGTTTTAACTTTAATGGGTCAACTCCCTACCCTTGCCTTTTATGTTAGGTTGTCTAAAGACTTATATTTCTTACTTATCGTTACCTCCGTAATGCATAGTCATAAGAGAATAAAGGGAGTTATATAGGTTGTAATAGGATTAAGATAAATACAGGATAATATTTAGGTAAATAGCTATATCACTCAATTTGAGAAGCATTACAAATATATCATGATGCACATATTCTCAAAATCCAGGGACCAGATTCGATCCTAAATATCATCTCCAGGACCATCCTAGACAACTTAAAAAGAGGAAGGGTGCGCAGATCAAGTAGTTTTATCAAGTATGTCCAAGTGGTTTCAAAAAAACTACTCAAACATAAATGGAAACCACTCGAGCATAATAACAAAATCACTCGAACATACATGGCAAACCACTTGATTGTCCCTTCCTTCATTAAGCCAAAGTATGTTCAAGTGGTTTTGTCATGTATGTTCGAATGGTTTTCCAGGTATCTTCGGTGGTCTTGCCATGTACGGTCAAGTGGTTTTAGCATATGTTTGAATCTACTTTGCGAAACCACCACTTGACCATACATGGAAAAACCACTCAAAAATATATGACAAAGCCACTCGAACATACATGACAAAGCCACTCGAACATACATGACAAAACTACTTGATCGTCCCTTCTTTCATTACGCGCGTGCAACCTCCTTTTTTAAGTCGAGGACGGTCTTGGAGTTATTATGCGTCCAGGATCGAATCCAGTTCCCAAAATTCATACTCACTTTTATTCATAAGCCAACTTTCCTAATTTCATAACAAATCTCAGGTAACTTCCTTAATGACCAAGTATATTCATGATGAAGTTTATTGAAAATTTTCTTTTCTTTTTTTTCATTTTTTTATTTTTTTCATTTTTTTCATTTTTTTTCCTCAACATGCCCACAATTCTTTTTTTTTTCTCACTCGCCAACACCTTGTCTAATACATACATAACCTTTTAGCTCACAACACCAACTCACACCATTATACATAATCATAACCTCAACATAAAATCATTTATCTCACATATCTTCTCAAATTAGGTGTTCAAAGGTGGGATAATCATATGATGTGGCATATAATTAGCATAATAATATCAATATAAAATTTTACACAAAAAAGATTAAGCAACCGATATTATAAAGGTAAAACACTTGACATGAATAAAATCTTGATGAATAAAATAGAGACAATCTCTCCTTCGTTAAGTACCTTACGCATTCACACAAGGTTGGAACTTAAGCATTAATAAGAGGCAGTTGTCTCTCCTCTAAGGCATAAAATCTCATGGGTACACACATCAATATTTCAAGTCCTCTGTCCGTATAGACCACTTGGCTAAACAAATGACATGTAAACTACCTAATCATACCATGCATGTTCATCTTCAATCACTCACTATATGTGTGGTTATGTTCTCCAAATTTTGAAAAAAAAATTGGTCAATATTTAGTGATCAAGTACCAACATTTATGACCCTATATAATCTAATTAAACATCCTCATGCTTAGAGAAAAACATGTTCTCATGTTATAGGATAACAAAAAAATAAGATAAAATACACAAGACATAACATAAATAAGATAACAAAACACAAAAGAATGAAAATCAAACTAAACAAATGAGTTTAGGATTTAAGGACTCTCACAAATCGTGTGCTACTTGTTGGAAGAGGTGGTTGCTCGTATTTGGAGTGCGTGAGAAAAAGCATAGACGTGGAGTGGGCTTGCTCGTGCTCTTTGGTGATGAAATGTGCCTTTAAATTGCCCTGATATAATCTAAGATAATGAATAGAGACATGTACGCATAGTAAAGATCAAATATTTGTACTGGATCATCTCTTCTGTTTTGTTTACCATTATGGGTGCGACTTTGTCCATCTTTGGTGAAAACTGTTGTTTTTATAAAGATTATTCATATATAAAAATTCAATGAATTAAATTATGATAACTAGATATGAAATATATAATAATGGACGAAGAGAATACTGAAGAGAGAGGTTGTCCAAATCTGATTCCAAATCCGTAGTAGTCCAATTAGTAATATGTTATGTCATTGATGTAGAAAACTAAGACAAATTTTTCTTTGGAAAACACTTTTGATGGGGCTTTGATCAGCAACTCGGCTGGGCTTGGGAAGTGGTTCGGCTTCAGCTTGGTAAGTGGCACGGCTGGGCTCAGCTTTGGCATGGAAGAAATCTGGTGCAGGAAAGAATTTTCAGTTGTTGGACAAGAAGTTGTCCACGTGGTGATTTTCTATTGGCACGTTGGAGGCTTGTGGCAGCGAGGAGAGTATGTCATTATAGCGGGTCCTTAACTCTAAGACCATCCGCATTGGTGCCCCCGCTATAGTGCGCGCCCTGGGCGCCACGTCAGCCGCGTTCCTGTTCTCAGTTTTCAGCCACAGTGGTGCCCCTGCTACAGTGCCACGCCCTCGGCGCCTCGTCAGCTTTTTTCTCAGCTCAGCTTTTTTAAAATTCAGCTAATTATATCAAACTCGAGTATTTTTTCGTGTTTATTTCGAAGTGCGAAAATTTACGAAATAGAAATTTTATAGAATTTGAAATGTATAACATATGTTTTTTAATTAAATATAATATGTTGTTTAAATATATAAGTGCATAAAACTTTAAGGTTAGGATTAGGGTTAGGGTTAGAGTTAGGGTTATAGTTAGGGTAAGAATTAGAGTTTAGAGTTTATAATTTACATAAAATTATACTACATTCTATAATTTATATTAAATTATATTAAAATATAAACTTTATATCAAATTACATAGCAAAGGTTTAGGGTTATCAAGGGTTTAAGGGTTAGGGTTTAAGGGTTTAGGGTTTAAGGGTTTTAAAGTCTAATTATTTGGATTCAAAAATTTGTATAAAATTACCAAAAACAATAAAAAAAAATTTAATTGCACAAAAAAGTCAAAAAAAGTAAAAGGAATTTTTAGAATTTTTTTCCTAATTTTTCCGATTTTTTTAATTTTTTTCGATTTTTTTAAAAAAATAAAAAAATAATATTATATTACCCCGAGTGACGTGGCCCAATCAGAAGAGGCCACGTCGCCCGGGGCAAGGAGCCCTTGTCGGGGCGAGGCGCGCCCCGACTGACACCAGGGGCGCCCCGACCATAGTCACGCACCCAATCCCGGGTCGCCACGTGGCATGCCCGGGGCGCGGGACTCACCTGCTGCGGGTGGTCTAAGATGACCTTTAAATTCCCATATAAAAGCTATGTTTCATCTTAATTCACGAACATACATGAGATGAATCCCATTAAGAATGCAAGCGTAAGTTAAATCTTTTACTTTAGAATTATGGAGACCTTCACCTCTCGTTTGTGTTTTGTAAAACAATTGTGGTGTTGATTAACATGCACTCGTTGATAGAGTAAAACACAAATCTTAAATCTAATGCAAATTATCAAAAACAGAGATAAAATTTCAATTTACTGAGTAAACATCTTAGTTAAGCAAATCAGCTCATAAGAACCAAAATTAAATATCAAATTCACATTGATTTGTTAATAAAAATAATCTATCTTCCATTGAATTGTGTCCCAATTATAAAAAAAGTTAAAATTGACTTGGAGAGACTCCAAAGTCAATAACATAAGTTTATAAGAATTTCAAACATATTAAAATACCTAAACAAAGCATTGTTTTTCCTAATAATTAAAAAACATAATTATTATTCAGTGTTGGATAACTCTTATTTTTAAAAACTAGTTAAATTTAGTCTGTAAAGCCTCCGAGAGATACAAGCGCATTGGACTTGTAGATCGGCTTACACTGAGCTTAGGAAACGTGATTTGAGTTTAAATTTCTTTAAACTACCCATTGAACTCAAATTACAATCTCTTGACCATTGCTCTTATAACTTTTCCAAGTAGAACTCGAACTAAAAATGACGTTGTTTGTGTATCTTTCAGAATTTGATTTACTTGTGTAAATTGTGTAAATTTGATTTACTTGCACAATGATAAACGTATTCACATCAATACATAAACTTGAATTTTGGTATTCAAGTTTATACTTTGACACTCGCTTCAATAAGTTTTCATTATAATTTGTTGATGTTGGGAAGATGTTTAGTATCTCATTGTTCAATATCTATGTTTTCTACGTTTAGGTGATTCCACATGTGGTATGCTCTCAAACCTATTATGATATATTGCTCGTGAATTTGTATATTGGAATGGAGACAGAAACAACATTATAGCATGAAAACTAGAGAATAGTTCAAGTAATGCCTACTAAGTAGTGATAATATAATCTCTGTGTCGTGCTAAACAAATTCTGCGAAGCTACCAATGTGCGGGCTGTTAATTATGAGAACTCATTGTTGGGAAGTTGCAGCATGCCACTATTTGCACTATGCTGCTCGAACATTGTCACGACCCGATCTGAGGTCGGTGACCGGCACTAGACTCTGCGACATATTGACGACACAATAGAAGTCTAGTAAGCCTCAAAACAGTCTCACAACATATGAAATCCAGCAGAAGACAAATTATCAACAAAACCCTCAAGGTCTCTTATCACCATACTAAAAGCAAAACAAATTAATTTACAAACCAAACATAAACAAAACATATCCAAAAGGCCAACTAACAATATCTCAAAAGCTATGGAGCGTCTATAGAGAAGAAGACAATGGCACCATCCGGAGATCTCAAAAGTAGCCCTTGAAAGAGAAAGAGCTAGACTGGTACCACGAACTTTGAACACTCGAAACGATCTAAAACCTCTGAGAACCTGAGATAGATTTGTAAGGGGTAAGTGTCCAAAGGCACTTAGCAAGGGAATAGAACATAATATATTAGTTATGGCTGACATATGCATGCAACAGAACTTAATCATGCTCGACTTCACTCAAATCAAAATGCATGATCATCAATTGCTATTACCAAACACAATATCAACTCACACACACAGACATATATAGCTATGAATAGGTTTCGTATTGTCACGTCTTCTGGTGACTAGAGGCATCTAAATGGCCAAATAGATATTCGTTCACAGATAACAGAAGCTAGCGTACAAATGTAAACTACTGATAGCTTACAATAAATATAAGCTAACGATAGTATAAAAATGTAAACTAGTGATGCCTCCAAAACTATAAGCTCATAGACTAACATCCCCGGTTAGTACAGGAAAACCCATTCATTTCTCTCACACAAAAACACATCTTATCAGAATAGATGACCCAACGGTCCAGAATATATCCATCAGACGAAACAAATCAGCCTCAAGCTAGCACTCTAGCCGGCTGTTCACAAATATCATATGCCTTTCGCACAATCACAAATATGTTCAAATGTACCATGGACCAAACCATATGCATGTGACGCACACAATCAAATTTCAAAACAAACACATATCAAACACAACTAAAGTTATCATGTGCTATCTGCTTACTCGCATAACGATGCTCGAAAGCACAGATTTTCAAATCCGAAACTCCTTCCACTTAAAGTTCCTTCACCAAAATGCCTTGAACAAATCTGTACAAATATACATAACCATAACATGAGGTTAACCCCTTGGTTTCCAAAACCAATTCACATCCAATGCTTCAAAACAACCAACCTAGAAGCAATTGCAAATCATCATCGCAAACTCATCCACACGAAACTAATAGTTCAAACCCTTTAAACGCTTGGTTCCGTACCCCATACCAACACGTATACATGCTGTAGAAAGTCACTTTTAATCTCAAGCACATACACCAAAACTATTTTGCCAAACCAAACGTCAACGAAGCACATAGCAAGTTCTATCGCAAGGCCAACCACAAATAACCACGCATTATCACTAAAACATACTAAACCAAACCCAAACCTCAATTCAACATAACTCCCCTGTATATACTCAACATCTCAGAACCAACAATTAATCTCAGAATCTAAAAGAATCCACTTATCAAACTCAACTCTCAAACTTGCTCAGCCAAGAACACAGCCACACTTTCCGAACTTCAAAAGTATGTACAAGACGTTTCTCTCAACCAATTCATACATATAATACATATTCAAAAAGCTTATCAAGTGCTTAATAATTTGTTCCAATACATCCCAGTCCATTTTAGAGTCTAAGCAAGCTTACCGAACCGTTCTTCTTTACCTCGCTCACTGACCACCTCAGTGAATAGCCTGTGACTCAAAAATAATTTTCTGATGAATCCTTTTTCCAAATTATATGTGGTCAAGACCATTAGAAAGATGATGGATCTATGTACAAGATGTCAAAATTTCATTACCAAATTCCCATTCTAAGTATCCTTACCGTTCACTTTATTCTCAAAAACCCTCAGCTGTGTGCTTGTTCAACAGCAATCCGATTCAAATCAACTTTTCCGTCAATTTCCTGATCCAAAAACCTCATATGATATACCAAACAAAAGGTATTAAGTCCAAAACTGAACGGATCTATGCTTACTGATCGAATCTTTGTCAAGCTGTCTGCTTCTTCCTCTTTCTTCTTTCTCAGCCCTTTCTCTCTTTTCTCTCAAGTTTCGTTTTGTGACTGAGAGGATAAGTGCTCTGCTTCTCCAAGATATATTCTGAGACATGTGAAGATGTGGGTAAGGTCCAATCACATCCAAGCCACCTCTTCAACTTATTCCAAGTAACAACAAGAATCTGGGTTCAATCAGATTCATCCACAAGCAAACAGCTCAAAAATGGCGATTTTCCTTTGGTTTTTGTCCAAATTTCTAATTGAACATTTTGTTCCTTATGGTGTCTAGTTTCCAAATCAGTTGGAAGTTCACAATTTGAAGCCCTATTGAAGAAGTTATAACCATTTAACCAGCCAAAGGTCAAACTGGCCGAATCATCCAACAACTTCTTCAAGCAATAGTTTCACCCAATTTTTATCCACCTCTTTCCAAACTTTTAGATAGATAAGTTGTATTTTTATGTGTCTAGTTTCCATAGTAAGTGGAATCACACCATTTGGAGTCAAAATGAAGAAGTTATGACCATTACACTACAAGTAGGTTAATGTGTCCCAGCCTTGGCCAACAACTTCTCAACCAAAATTTCACTAAGGCATTGTAGTGGTTGAACAAGGATCCCAATGACACCAAAACACATCCTTAAACACTTCAATTCACATATCCAAAATAATCATTTCAATTCAATGCCTTCCGACCGAACATTTTTTTTTTCCGAATGTTACAAACATAGTGCTAATTGTATTTTTTTTGTCTCTGAAAATTGATATATCCTTGTTTTTTTCCCTTTGAATAATTTGACATTTCGATATAGTTTTTCTTTTCAAACTGATGCGTCATTAGATGTGTAGTCGGTATGATGTGTCATCGGAATGATGCATCACTAGTGATAACTACTGTGTTATTGTGATATAACGTTAGAAAGATGTTCCACTGAATGTGATGTCGATCTCTATATTTTCTGATTGGCATTGCTGAAGGACCAACAATACTGAACCCATCACTATGCGAGACCTAACATGACCAAAAAAGGGTAACGTAAAAACATGAGACAAAGCGATAAATTCAATTTGAACTTAATTTAGTCAAATTCATGGAGAATTTAATCTGATTTTATTTATCTTATGTTTATAAATTAAAATAATTATTATACAACATCAGTAACTTATTGCTATATTGATTACAAGCTGAATCTATAATTAATTGTTTTCCAGTAATATTAAATCCTAACACCAATCTTAAATCTAACCTTACGCCTATTTTAAAATATTTATAAAAAATATTTTTTTTGGAAATTTCAAGAAACAAATGAAAATATTTGATTATAATGAAACAATTTGAATTTCAAATTCAAATAATAGTATGGACTACTGACCCTAAATTATGAACTGAATGAAAATTTTAATTTTTCATCTTGAAAATTCTACAGTTTTTTTTTGTTGGTAAAAAGTGGAAGAACATCAAAATGATCTAAGATAGCATGGTAGTCGTGTCAAGGTCAATTTATCAAAATGGGGAAAAACAAAAGAAATTAAGTAGGAAATAGTTTGTCGAGCGTATTAAAAGCAAAAAATGGTAAAAACAATATCATGGGATTTATGTATATGCATTTTTATGGTGTCAAGTTTCATACCCTAGACACGATGTCTTTGAAGTCTATCATTATATCTATCTTTATCACAAAAGATTCAAAATTCTCCGGCAAGGCCAAGAAGATCTTCATGAACCTGCATCCATTCGTACTTCCAGAGTTTATTAATTTTTTTTTTCTCTTAGTGATTTTAATCTCCTTCCTCTTGGGAGTGACTGTGCCTAGCCTATTTCAAATGACTGCCTCTATTAGTTGACCATATAGTTGACAAATTACCCGAACATATATTGTCTCCTTCTTGCCACTTGACCACTAGTCGATGCTTGTCATGTAAGCATTAAATACATAATTGACTTTAATTGCGTATAAAACATAATAGCCAAGATCTTAGAACACTATGATTTTTACAAATAAATAATAGTACCGTGATGCATGACGAGAGCACTGGCAGAAGCGGTTGTGCAACGGAGTTGTGTTTCTCCTTCTTGACACTTAAGATTAACAAGCTTTCTTGATGAAGAGAAAACTTATGTAATTAGGTTGAGAGAGTGCTAATTCCTTATGCTCTTACATAGGTCCACCATCAAGGTTTATCAAGAGTTACTTTCGTCAGAATTTTTTTATTTAATCAATAAAAAGTTAATTTATAAATTAACTAATACTGATATCTTATGTTATATTAGATCAATAAATAGTAATTACACTTGGCCACAAAACATAAGTGAGACTTGTATTGTAAAAGTCTAACATTGTCCTACTTGCCCCATGTATCATTACATACCATATGATCTAATAATAAACATAATTGAGCGTAGTATAAGATAAAACTATCATGGTATTGGTTACTTCATAAATTTATAGTCAAGCATGAAACTAACAAGGATCATAGTGGTTGTACGTCAATTAATTGACGTAGTCCTAGATTCACATTCGACATAAAACATAATAATGTGTTTTATAATGGTTTAACGTTAATGTCTTGTCAAAGATAAAATCTTATTTCATTCACATAATGCATTCTTGCATATTCCAATAATGAGAAACAAGATTCATAAATTTATATAAAAAAAAGTAAGCTCTAAGTGTCAATCACATATAATGTAAAACTCAAAGATCCCAATTCTTTTGACATGTTCCATGAATGCCTTAGGGGCCAATCCTTTCGTTCACAAATCTGCAATCATAAGCTTTGTGCTCATGTGTTAACCAGGGACGTAGCCAGAAATATTTCGGAGTGGGGGCAATGTTATAAATAAAAAAATTCAACATATGTAATTCCAACATTCATAATTATCCTTTACGATTACTCATGCGTTAAAATCACTCCATGATAGCTTCATTATCAATACAATCAAATACCTCTTTCTCAATATATATAATTAAACAATCAGCTAGCAATTGATCTCCCATCTTGTTGCGAAGACGATTCTTCAAAATATTCATGGCAAAAAAGGCTCTCTCAACATTTGCAGTTGTAATCGGCAAGATCAAGGCTAATTTCAGGAGTCAAAATACCATAGGATAAATGAGATCTCTCTGCGTCTCCACCAATTTTTGAGCCAAAATATCTAATCTCTTTATATCACAAAATATAGTTATCCAATATAGTTATCCAATATATTTATTCATCATTAGATCTCATGTCAGCAATATAGTTATCCAACTGATTATCCAGTGTTAAGATATCCAATGACAAAAAATCACGAGGATAAAACTTAGTGTTGATCTCAGTAAATTGGCTATTTAATTCCTGAAGTTGCGTATCTATAATTGCATAGAAAATATCAACTTGATAATGGTGCAGATTAGTAACCTAAAAATTTTTGCGCCGAGATCTTCCGCTTGGATGAAATATATCTTCCATATGTGGAACAATAATCTGACATTCTGTACAAAATGTTGAAGCTTCTAAATCAAAGAAGACCACCCTGTATCTCTTAAATCTTGCAACCTTTGTTTTGATAATTTTACTAGTGTCATGGCTCCAGCAATGTTTTGATCTTTTCGTTGTAAAGTTTGTGATAATTCATTGGTGATTCCTAATATGCTCTTCATAAGATAAAAACTGAATATAAAGTCAAACGATTGAATTGACACCAACAAAGAATTAGCTTCAACTCGTTGAATAGCTTCAGTTCCATCCTCTGCTACAATATCCAAGACCTTCAATAGAAAGTTGAAATTTTTTTATTAGTTTTCATGCACGGATAAATAATTATTAATAATAAAGTACTTAAAAGATAGATAAATTGAATAATAAAAAATTACTATTAAAAAATATTACCTTGATCACGGAATCAAACATTAACTGTAAATTCAAAAGTGAACCATAATGTGAACCCCATCTTGTATCACATGCTCGTCTAACTCCAAGTTCTTGATCAGACCCCTTCCACTTACAAGTTCACCATTTTCTAATCCTTTCGCAATTCTAGCAGTATCTTTTTCTCTCAAAATATAACGACGTCGACAAGATGCCCCAACAATATTTAAGACCATAGTTATCACATTGAATAGAGATGCGACATGATCAATATTTTTAGCAACAACTACCAATGTTAACTGAAGTTGGTGGGCAAAGCACTAAACATAATGTGCAGATTCATTTTCCTTCATAATACTACTTTTCATTTTATTGAATTCTCCTCTCATATTACTTGCTCCATCATACCCTTGTCCACGTAATCTGGATAAACTTAATCCATACTTTATAAATGTTAACTCAATTCCTTTCTTGAGTGAAAGAGCTCTTGTATTAGAAACATGAACAATATCCAAAAATTGCTCAATTATATAACCTTTTCTATTGACATATCATATCACAATGATCATCTGCTCTTTGACTAAAACATCTCGAGATTCATCCACTAAGATAGTAAATAAACTATCTTCCAAATCAGCAACAATAGCATTAGCAGTTTCAGCTGCATAAGCATGAATAATGTCATACTGAATATCAGGAGATGTCATCTTCAGATTATCCAGAGCATTTTTACCGATAACCTTTTTAATATCTTCGTTATGGTTAGCCAAAAAATTCAGAAGTTCGAGGTAGTTACCTCTATTCACCGACTTTTCAGACTCATCACGGCCACAGAAAGGAAGCCCTTGACGCAACAGAAAAAGAACACAGTCCACAGAAGCACATAAGCGTGTTCGATATTGTCTTTTTTCCAAATCAGAATACTTACTAAAATAGGTGCTCAAATATTGTTTCTGATTCTTCAAAGCATTGCATTTTGCCACGGATTGAGAATGACTACTGTTAAATTTTCCTACATGAGTAGTAAACCTTTCTGGTTTATTCCAAGAACTAAAACCTTCCATAAAAAAGAGTCTCCGCCTCCATGCTTGTCATTTTCAGACTTAAATAAATAGCAACAAAGACAAAATGCAACTTCTTTGTTTATGCTATATTCTAACCAATTTTTATGATCATCATACCAAGCAGGGTTAAAAGAACGTGTCACACTTCCAAATTTCTTTTTCTCAAAATTATGTCCTGTAGGCTGACAAGGTCTAGATAATAGATACTTTCTTCTTACTCTATCACAGACATCAGGATGATATGATGAAATTCTTGGTCTTAAACTAGGATCCGAAGGAAGATTTTCCAAATCAATTTCCATATAAGTTTGCTTGAAGAGCTTTTCTGCGCTTGTAGAACTATTAACTTCGTCAATAGATCTTTTTCCTTTTGTTACATACTTATCCATAACTGATTAAAATTATAAAATTGAATAGATTAATAATAACACAAATAATAGATTCGCATGAATAAACGTGAACATATAAAAAACCTAATTAACTCTTATCAATAATAACCCTAGAAAAAAAGATGAGATTTACTTTTAAGGTGGGTACAAATATTAAACCAAAGGTTTCTTTTTTTTAGAGAGAGAGATCGATACCTGCGGCCGGCTCCTGAATTAACTCCTTGGATCAGAATACTATTTTCTGATCTTCTTTTACTTTTTTTGTCGTAATCTTCTTCTTTTTTTGGTGGAAAGTCGTAATTTTCTTCTACTTTGCCTGGGGTTTTTCTTTCTTTCATCTAGTTATTAGGCCTTTCTACACTTTATTCTTTGGGCCATAAATTCGTGCCCCACGAAGGAACAAACAATCAGCTACTTTTTATTTTATTTTTGTATTCTAGTTAGTGAAGTGCAATTAGATGATCCATTTTAGGTAATGAAATCATTCTAATTATTCATTTAATCACTTTTCCAGAATCATATGTTTAATAGAAACAAAGTCCAAAAATTAGTGGGGTCAATAATTAAAATTTAGTGGGTACACATATTAAAAACAAATTTCATTATAACAAAAAAAAATTTAATTAAGTGGGGTCAATTGACCCCACTAAAATTAATGTAGCTACATCCCTAGCATTGTCTGGAAGCTTATTTAAGTTTGTATATTGACTTCTTGATTTTATACACCATATATTTTTGTTCTTCAACAATAAAACTTTCAGGGAGATCTATAAAAACTTCTTCCTCTAAATTCCATTAAGAAAAGTGAATTGCACATCCATTTGATGAAGTTCTAAATCATAATGAACTACCATAACCATATTAATCTTTAAAGAGTTCTTCTAGAGATAGATGAAAAGGTCTTCTTATAGTCAACACTATTTTTCTAAGTAAATATTTTCAAAATAAGTCAAACTTGGTATCTTTTTATACTTCTATTTGAATCATGTTTGATCTTAAAGACTCATTTACATCCAACTCTTTTTCAACCTTCAACCAATTCAACAAGATCCCAAACGTCATTATGATCTATTGATTTTATCTCTTCTTTCATGGCATTTGACTACTTAATAAAACTATCACTTTCTATGACTTATGAAAATAAAACTAGATTATCATTGGTTCCTAAGTCAAATTCTAACTCTTGTAGATAAACCAAATAATCATCAAGTATACTAGATCTTTTTTCTCTTATAGATTTTCTTAGTTCATCTATTTTATGTTCATTTGATGTTGCATCATTATGTAGTGTTTCATCGTTAATTTATTGTTCTTATAAGTCCTCATGGTTAACATGTATATGAACAACAACCTTAGAAAGGAGATAAAAGAAAAGATATTTGCATTATAACTTCTAGAATTTCAACTTTATGTGTTTCTAAAGTCTCGCATACTTTACCACTCTCAATGAACCTAGTATTTCAAATTTCAATAATCCTTGTACTATGGTTAAGATAATAAAGTCAACACCCTTTTGATTTTTTTGATGACCAATAAAAAACTACTTATTATTCTTGAATCCTGTTTTCTTTGATGTGAATTATATATTTTCACTCCTATTGGGCAACTCCAAACATATATGTGCCGTAAACTAGCCTTTCTTCCCATATATTGATCTTCAAAGTATATATCCAAAATAATTTGCGAAATGTCAAATTATTCAACATTTTCTTAACCATATCTATTAAGGTATGGTTATGCCTTTATACGATACTATTTTGTTATGGTGTTATTGGCATAGTTTGCACAAATACCACAACTTTCTATGAACTTAGCAAATAGACTTGTGTATTCTCTACTTTCTATCATATCTTTTATAATATTCATCACCTCTATTAGATTTGACAATGTTTATATTTTTGTCTAATTACCTTTCAATTTCATTAATAAATACCTTTTAGGTATCTCCTAGTTAAGATTTTTTATGCAACAAATAGACATATCCATAACGTATAAAATTATCAATCAAAGTGATGAAATATCTATCTTTACCAAAAAAATAGAACATTCAAAGTCTCACAAATATTGATGTGTTTAATTTCAAGGAGTTGTGAGCTTCTTGTGTCTATTTTCTTAAGTGTGTGTTTAGTATGCATTCCTTTAATGCACTCAAAGATCAATAAAATCTAAATCAAGTAATATTTTATTCTTTACTAATCTTTCAATTCTTTCTTTACAAATATGATGCAAAAATTTATACTATAAACATGCATATGATTTATTAGATAAACTACATTTTGTACTAACATTATGATAAAAGGTTAAAAGGCTCTCAACAAATAGGGTATTAAGTTTTAATTTTTATAAATTATCACAAAGAATATCACATCTCATCAAAAAATTATGTTTGACTGAAACATCTATTCCAAAATTTAAAAGAATACCCAATTATATCGAGTTTAGAAAAGGAAATCAAATTGTGAAAAATATAAAGGACATACAAGGTCTAAAAAACAAAACTAAATGATGTCCGTTTCAAAATTAAACGATAATTCTTCATGACTTTAACTGAACTTTTGACCTAGTTTCTCATGAATATGAATTTCTTAGTTTGGCTGATGGTTTTGGTCATAAGGAATCCTTACATCATATTTGAAATATAAAAGGTATAACCAAAATTAGTCCACCAATTATTATAAAGAATTTTAGCCAACTTTGATTCAAAACATTCTAAAGCACTAGGTTTACCTAGACCTCACCAAGAATTGAATCCTATTTGTAATTCGATTTGATTCGATTTGTTAATAATTCCATTCGATTTGCATATAATTCGATTTGTCAAAAAAAATCGATTCGAATTCGTGATGGTACGAATTGAATTTGGTCCAAGATTCTTATAATTCGTCAAACTCATGAATTTAATTCAAATTTGAATCTAGTTGAGTTCATATTGAATTTGATCATGGTTTGTATATACTATATATATATATATATATGAAAAATAAAAATAAATTTCAACTTCCAACTCTATGAATACTACATTTTATTTTTCAAATTTTACACATTCTAATCTCAATTATCTAGTTTTCTTATTAAAATTTTGAGTTTTATAAATTCTCCCTTAAGTTTATTAATTAGATATATTTATCATATAATTTATCATACTATAATATAATTATGTCATCAAGTAGAACAAATAAAATTAAATAAAACCAAGAAAGATATGATACACATACTAATCATACAAGATCTAAATATTCACACAAAATTGATGTAAAAAATCTAAAATTCAATTATATACTAAACCTTAAATCGTAAACCCTAAAGCACTAAACCCTAAAATCCTAAATCTTAAACACTAAAATCCTAAAACCCTAAACTATATTATCTATTAAATCATACTCTTTAAATCCCAAATCTCAAACCGTAAATCCTAAAATCTTAAACCTTAAATTCAATTATACTAAACACTAAACTTTTAAACACTAAAGCCTAAGCCATAACACCCTTATACCGAAAATTGTAGACAACTTATTTTGGCACATTAAAGTGCAAACTCATACTTTAGTTTTTTTTTCCTCAGAAAATGTTAAAACATTTATTCTTAGTTTTTCTTTTAATTTGTAATTAAATATTAAATATTGAAGAATTAATTCAGATTTGATTTGGATTCAATTCGAATACAAAAATTTATAATTAGAACGAATTAAATATGATTAATATTTTGATAAATTCGAATTCTAACCGTGATAAGGTCTTAGATTACCCTCTTTTACTCTATGCCTAGCGTTTTGGACAATCTTTCTGATAGTATGTGGTCTTTTCACAGAAATGGCACATATCTTTGCTTGGTTTGTTCTTGTGGATTTTGACAGATGACTGTTCGAGCTTTGATAGTCCTTTGCTCGCCCTTTCTTCTTCTTCCATGGTTTTTTTCTAGCTCCTTTAAGACTAACGAGATTAGTAGAATAATTTCCCAATTTCTTAAGCTTGCTTCCCTTTGAATAAGCATGCTTGGTAATTCATACACATTCCATTTATTCTTTAGAGTATTACAATGCACATGAAATATACCAAACTCGGAAGGCAAGGAATTAATGATAAACGTCATGAAGAAATTTTCAGTCACTTCCATTCCCATGGTCTTTAATCTTGGCGCAATGTTTTTCATTTCATGAACATGCTTGTGCATGGTACGAGAATCATTAAACTTCATGATGGTTAACGTACCCTCGGTGTTCTAGCCAACGACTTATGAGACCACTCAAATTGGGAGCTATCTTTCAAATACGTCATGTGTTCCTTAACACTTTCACTTTTCTTAAATGTTGGCTCAATATTATTTGCTACAGTCATTCATATAAACATTATGCCCAGTTTGTTAGATCTTTCCCAAGCTTTAAGGAAAGATCTCTCATTAGCATTGTTATCATCTGTTAGATAAGCAGGTTTCTCAAGGAAGAGTGCCAAATCAAGATCTAGTATACAAAGATGGAACTGAATTTACTCACACCGTTCAAAGAGATTCGGCCCATTAAACTTGACAACAGTAAAGCAAAACAGGAACATATTCTGCGAAATACATAATAGATGCTCTCACGCTTTGAGTAGTAAATTTAATTTACTATATTGATTTAGACACATAAATAAACATAAGATGTATAATGAAGTTACCTTTGGGTGAAACAACAATATATGATAATGTCAACGTAATTGATGCTCAAATAATTTCACATAATCGACAATTAATGTACTCCTATTAGATTTATTTGCAATATTTTCATATATTAAAGAGAAAAGTACACATAAGTGGTTTCGCTGTTAAAAAAAAGGCTTTGTAATTTTTTTCTTCTAAATTTAGGACATGTAGTTTACTTTCAATAACATGTTTTGTCTCGAGCTGTTTGAAAGATTATTTGGCCAATTGGGAGTGACACCTCCTCTTTTTTGTAAAACAAATTATAATTTCAATAATGTGTTAGAGTAGTAATTTGTCATACCACATCACCTTCACAAGTAGGATAAAATATGTGATGTGGAACTGATGTGTCGCTGCCAAGAGGTCGCGCAACCTCCCAAACTACCCGCGACTAAAAATGTCCCTGAAAATAAACTACAGATACTAAATTTGAAAAAAAAATATTCATGGTATTTTTTTGGAAATAGTCAAATCACGAAGTACTTATGTGTACTTTTCTCTATATTAAATATACCTAACCAAATACATCAATTTACCACTATAATGTTCATGAATTATGAAATGAATAATCAACTTTTGGGCAATCCATAAATATTTTATAACCATGAACTTCAATATACTCATGGCCATAATGTCATTTAATTTATAAGCATCACGCGAACATGAGTCATTGAATTTATTTTAATTTGGTATGTGTTGCCCCGTTCTAATTTGGCCACTTTGATGACTAACAAATTAATTTATTATAGACATGAAATTAAAATAACTTGATTTTCTATGACATAATTTTATTCATTTGACAGATAACATAAATGAAATATGCAGATTGACACTCTGTTAAATCAAATATGCAGATCAATAAAATTGTGAATCGCTGCGAGATATTAAATTATCGGTAATGGAAAAACATAAGTTTACAATCCTGATCGTGATACACATGTAAACATTAAATACATAATCCATTTTAATTGCGTATAGAACTTAATGGCTAAGATCTTATAACAGTATGATTTTTACAAATAAATAATAGTACCTTGATGCATGACGAGAATAGCGGTGCAAGCTGTTGTTCACCGGAATTGTGCTTCTCTCTCGACCCCTTTATATTAACAAACTTTCTTCATGGAGAAAAAACTTACGTAATTGGGTTGAGAGAGGACTAGTTCTTTATGCTCTAACATTTCATACTAGTCGACCCTCCAATCGACCTTGTTGTAGTCAGCTCTTTCCCGTTGATGCTTCAAATAAGCCAACGCTCCAACATGGTTGACACCTCCAAATGGGGGATCAATGCCTCCAACACAATCTTCTCCTTTAGTATGGTAAAGGCTAGCTTCTAGATTACCCCGCTAGTTGTGTGACTGGTCCTCGTAAGCTCTTGATTAATGATGGTCGTCCATACTTGGTTCAGTGGCTGACTCTTTCACTCTAATGGTCAACTAGTCCACCCTTACTTCGTGATGGTCGGCCATAGTTGGTGGGCTGGTTCACCAGGAACTTTAAATGGCCTTCTTGACTATCTCACATTTTGAATTTGAAGATGCCATTAATTAAAAATTATAGATTGGTTTCTTAAGTGCACAGTCACCACAGTCCAACTCTAAGTAAGAAGTTATGGATATATATAAAAGCCTGATCACCCTAAAGGACATGCTCGACTATAAGAGTCAACAATCTTGTCACAATGGCAAATTGTAGTTGATGATTTATTCAAAACCAGCAACCATAGTTTCGATACTTAGCTCTACTGCTATATCAGGCTCCACGTCGCCTCTTTTAGCTTGTGGGGTCAAGTCGTATGACTTCCACTCGCCTACTAGAGGCTGGTCAACAAATGGTAAATTATAAAAGACCTACTCTGGAGGATGATCTACCCGTTATGACATTGAGCGAAGAAAGAAGTGCAATCTGTAATGCTTTACAGAGTGAAGATTGTGCCTCTCGGCATGGGTTACTTTGGATTTCACTTTGATACCGTAACAGATAGAGACTTAATGTGGCATTTGGCGGGGTGGAAAATTCCATAAGGCACCCTTTATCTTTAGGCATGGAGCCCGTTGTTCAATGCAAAACGTCCCTCCTCTACTATTGCATGGGTTTGGTTGAGTTTGGATGATGTTTTGTTATGGTTCTTGATTGAGAAAGGGAAATCAAGGAACCCTAATTGGTAGAATTAGGAATGAAAATATAGAAGAGAGATAGAAGAATTGGGGAAGAAGAATGGAAACATTATGTTTCTTGTTATTATTGTTAGAATGTCCAGATCTATACAATAGCTTCTAATTTTCCTATTTATACATCTCAAAATTATAATTCAATCACTACAAATTCTAGACTATTGCATATAAGTCCTCCATATCATAACAGTCTCCTTCTTTAACAATCTTGTCCTCAAAGTTGAAGATCAATACGATAGTCACCAACTGCAATGTCCTCTTGGGTGGCAGAGATGAGGGTTCCATGAGGAAATCCTCTTTGACATAAAATCTATAGAAACATACGTTTGTCTACCTCCCTAACTTCTGTCCTTTTCATCTCTATGTTCTTATCTCAATTTCTTCCTCTTTTTGTGATTCTAATTCTTGCAAACCACTTGTTATGATTTTTGATTGAGAAAGGGAAATCGAGGACCCTAGTTGGTAGAATTGGGAATGAAAAGATAGAAGAGAGATAGAAGAATTGAGGAAGATGAATGGAAATGTTCTGTTTCTTGGTATAATTGTCAAAATGTCTAGATCCTCACAATAGCTTCTAATTTCCCTATTTATACATTTCAGAATTATAATTCAATCACTACAAATTCTAGACTATTACATATAAGTCCTCCATATCATAACATGTTTTCTAGGAACACACGTCGAATGGAATTGTTCTTGGAATAGAAACTAGGGTGGGTGCTCAAATTCAAGTGGATTTGAAGGCTTTGAACATGTTTGATGAGGCTTATGTTTGAGTTTTGGTAGACATTTATATATCTAAGCCACTTTGGGAAAAAGTATTACTCAAACATGCCCACGAGAGCTGCATAGTTGATGTAATCTATTAAAATCTCCCATATTTTTATAACTATTTCCCAATGCTGGATCATGATGATATAGCATGCCATAAGTTACACCCCTATTCTAAAGAGCACAGACAACAACTAGAGCAAGGCAAAAATGTAGTATTAGAGCCGAGTAATAATTCTTGGAGCAAGCGTGCCAATAAAAACGTATTATTCTTCACAATTTGTGCACTTGATTAGGATCTATCTTAGTCTAGGCAAATGTTGGATACTTTTTCCCTAAGATAAGATGGCTTTGTAAAATTAAGTGCAATATAGACTATGGTAATTGTCTCCAAGATATAATGATTTTTGGGCATTTTCAAGAATGTTTCACAATGTATCTCAAAACTATGGGTGAACCCGTATATACCCAGGACTTTCAGACAGATTTTAACTAAGAAGGAAGGGAGAGAAGAAAATAATGTTAGATAGATGCATTGCAGTTGGGATGATTATAAATGAGGGGAGAAAGGCCTATTTATAGGTTAGTGATGGAATGGAAGATGCCACTCTGAATGGACGTGTCTGTTGACTAATGCCTGCTCTGAACAGTCGTGTCTCTTTGGAGGGAATTCTGGATAGGCATTATCCAACCTTATTGTATCCCTTTGGAGGTACTCTAGAGGTACTCGCATCTCATCATAGTATAAGTTATTTGCTCAACTTTGTGTCTTGTCGTCTATCTAGATTTTAGATTACTCTAGAATTTTCCAAAACTTTTAACTTCCTCTAACCCCTCACAATGCATCTCAAAGTGCTTAGGTGTTGTCTGTCCGTGCTTGTGCTCGTACCATCTGTGCCCGTGCACATGCTTAGACTATGCTTTACACCGTCCTTACCACTGGCGATGAGTTAACCTTAAAGTAGTCAACCAAGTAAAAACCTAGGGAAAGGAGTTCTTTAGAAATAAGGAAAATCTTCTTGCCATTTTCCATGTGGTACACACATCTCCCATAAATATTTTTTTTACTTCTTGGGTTTGGGCTTTCGTGCTCATTCACTCTAATTTCTAACAATCCTCCACATGAATGATGACTTGTTTACATAGATTATAATCAAAAGTTTTGATGTATTATTATTATATTGAAATAGGTAGCTTGCGACATTAAACCTTTTCTAGTAATAAGTTATCAGATTTACTCGCTATAAGGTAAATATGATGTCTTGGCTTGTCATCTTTTGCTGTAAACCAAGATAATAACATTTACATAATAATAACCCTAGTATGTTAGAGTTCTCACATTATATACATTTCAGCCATAGACTATATCTTGGATTCATAAGTATTTTTTCATTTGAAGCAGCTTTACTTTATACTTACATAAGTGATCTCCTATCAAAAGTATCCTACCATACTCCACCTTTATGAAGGTATAGGAATCATTAAAAGCATAATGCTTGACCTTACCACACCTCTGCAAGTTAATACATGGATAGCTTCTGAGAATGAGATGAGTTCCAATTGATTAACTGAATCCTATATAACTTAGTTGTCTCATTGAACTAAGTCTGTAGGATCTCTACTCATTATGGTTAAGTTATCACTATTGATGTCCTGTAATCTATGGATTTTAATCCCATTTTTCTTACTGCATTAGACATTTGATCTCTATTGATTCTTTTCATTGGAAAAGATTAACTAAGTTGTCCATAAGACATTACATAGTTAATGTTGATCACCTCATTAGAGATCAATTGTATTACAGTATTGAGTCTTTGATAGATATATCGAGACTTTCTATTATATATCATATTTTTTGTATTCCCTATTGCAAACAAGCTATCACAATGTATCAATACAAGAGGTACAAGTTTGTTCTAGCATGGAACATCCTCTAGAATTGTTTTGAGTTATCAGCTTCTTCCCTACCTTTTTCTAGTGCTATAAACTTTGACTTCATGATAGATTGAGTTATGCTCATTTGTTTAGAGGACTTCCAATATAAAGCTCCTCCTCCTATGATGAATGCACATCCACTCAAGGATTTGGAGTTCTTGGTATTCGATATCTAATTACGTCTACATATTCTTCTTATAGAGCTAAATATTTAGTATAATGTATGTCATGGTTCATAGTATATTTTAAGTATTATAGAACCCTTTCTAGTGCTAGCCAGTGATCTTTTCCTGGATTACTTGTAAATATATTAAATTTACTAACTAAGTAAGCAATATCGGGACATGTGTAATTTGTTAAGTACATCAAGTGCTCAATAATTTGCACATGCTTTAGTTGAGATACTTAGTCCCCTTAAGTCTATCAGAGTCTTAACTTGGGCTAAGATTGTGTCAAAAGTATCAAAAAAAATTAGCTCACTTTCCACATAGTGAGATTGTGTCAAAATAATTTTGTTAGCTTTCTTCAAGATTTTTATCCCTAGTATAATGCTTGCTAGATCCATATCATTCATGTCAAAAGGGTCCTTAATAGGTTCTTTGTTTTCATAGTAACCTCTGTATAACTTCTCATAATTAATAAGTCATCCATGTACAGACAAACAATTATGTAAGCATCAGGTGTGCCTTTAATATAATTGCATTTTTTGTACTTGTTGATCTTAAATTTATTTGACAATATTGTCCTGTCAAATTTTTTGTGCCACTATTTTGATGCTTGTTTTATTAGTCCATATAGTGACTTAACTAACTGATATACTTTATGCTCTTGTCCATGAGCTACAAATCATTAGCTTGTTTCATTTATATCTCCTATTCTAGTTCCCCATTCAGAAAATTATGATAACAACTATGAGTATTCTAATTTATATGATTCTTGTGATCAGTGAATTGTCACGACCCAAACTGAGGTCGGTGACCGGCGCTAGACTATGCAAC
>SOPF01027135.1:0-18256 GCA_012979155.1 Hypericum perforatum | reverse complement strand
TATTTGTGTTGATCTTGCTGTGCCTGTCTCTCTTTTTACCTTGTTTGATTATTTTGCTTTATGCATGTGATCGAGTCTGTTTGAGTGTGTTTTGTGTTTTTGATTGAAGTGTGTAGAGTCTGTTGCATATGATGAAAAATCCTCAGAAATTTTGAACTTTTTGTCATAGGAAAAATTCCATATCATGCATTCAACATTCTTGAGCAAGGTGAATTTTAAGACATATGCAATTATATCCTCGTTCATTTAGGTTAGTCGTTACACCCGGTAGACTAGACTAGAGAATTAACGAGTGACCTTGTGAGATTTTTGAGCCGATGGCGAGAACAACCCGTTCTCATTTTATTCATGAGGTGTGTGCATTGTTTGAGCAATGAGAGTGTTAGATGATTACCTTGCCTTACTCAATGAAGTAGAGAAGTGCCGAGTTCCATATTGAAAAAGCCTAGAGCCTTAGAGCCAAAAACCCGCTATTATCCATTGCATAGCCCCATTGAGCTTAAGCTTATTTGTTGAATTACTAGTTGGAACCTATGTTATGAGCCGACTCTCACCACCCCACCTATCGTTAACTGCTTAGTCCGAGGGATTAGGTTATTATTGGGGAATATTTTGTAAGGGTTCATCTAGTAGAATAGCTTGGGGGGATTTCTTGTACATATTTTGGGATGAAAACGGGTAGAATTGAGGCTAATGACCAAAAAGTCGGGATAAGTTGCTAAGTGGTAGTGCGAAATTGGGATAGAAAAGAAAAACAAGAGAAACAAGAAAAAGAAAAAGGAAAGAAAATAAAGAAAAAGAAAAGAAAATCTCTTGTGGAAAGTGAAAAAAAGTGAAAAGAAGAAATCAAGGGAAAGTGGAAAGTTGGAAAGAAAAAGGCACACTTAAAAGTAAGCAACGTATCCCGCTCCTTTTGGTCAGATTAGGATGTGGGTAATTTGGGTTGAGTGTACATGCATAATAAGGTAAGATGTGTAGTATAGTCGAGAGTTAGCTTTCTATGTAACCCTCGGATTAGGTGGTTTAGCCATCACCACTATACTTTTATCCTCCCACCTTTACCGTTAACCCCATTGCAACCCAATAAAAGTCCCTTATATGGCATGATCTACTTTGTTTCGAGTGTGTTTTGGTATGAAGTTTAACATTTTTTGACCTTGAACGTGCACACGAGAGTAGGATAGTTGACCACTATACACTTGTGAGTTAAATCAATCCTATCCTACGAGTGGTTAGCTCTCTAGTCCGGAACACTAGGTGTGAAAACTTGGTTAAATGATTGAGGGTGTAACTGCCTATGGATTTTGCATTCATATTGCTCAAGGGTGTGATGTGTGTGATTGTGGGGATGATCTTGTGATGAATGTTCGAACTCTGATGGCACCACTTGTTGGTTTTCTGATGCACTTTGCTTGAGGACAAGCAAAGAAGTAAGTGTGGGGGTGTGATGCATGAGAAAACATGCATCCAATTAGTCCTAGTTTATCAAGTTTTCGTCATGTTTTAGGAAATGTTTAGTTGAGTCTTGTCTACATTTTGTTTCATTTGGTTTGTTTTGTCAAGGAGAAGATTGTTTGTTGCTTTTGTGGGTTTTGTAGGTGTTTCGGAGCATTCGAGGAGTTGGAGCAAAGATCGATGGACTTGTGCGTGGAATTGAGCAACGAGTAGAAGCTTGCAGGCATGAGAACTAAGGGAGGCAGAATGCAAGGCCAGCGTTCGCTGGCCACCCAGCGTTCGCTGGGCTAGCTTGAGGAAGAGAAGCGAGGAAGAGCAAAAAGGGGCAGTAGCTGACCCCAGCGTACGCTGGCTTCCCAGCGTACGCTGGCCTCGTCCGAACCAGAAGAAGAGAAAGAGCAAAAAGGGGCAGTAGCTGACCCCAACGTACGCTGGCTTCCCAGCGTACGCTGGCCCCCGACAGAGAACTTAAAGAAATACCTCACCAAACTTCCCACTTGGCTTGGTCTTTTGCTTGGGTGGCAAGCACTCACGGGAGAGGACAAGGAGGGGAGTAGGCTGCCATGGGAACACAACTTGAAGGGGAGAAAAGAGAAGAGCTTGGGAGAAAAAGAAGAAGATCAAGAGAGCTTATTCAAGAAATCCTCCAAGTTGTAGATTTGAGTGTTTAGATTTCATTTTATGTTTTTGGATAGTGTTCTTGAGAATATTGAAATTAACATTTGAATTTGATATCATCAAGGTACTTCCATTTCCTTTGTTTTTAAGATTATTTCTATTGTTGAAGTTCTTATTTAGTTTCAATTCCATGAATGCTTAATCGATGATCAAGGATGACAACTTGGTTTAGATCATAGCTTTCATACGTGTATCTCAACTTGGTATTGTTATTGAATCCAGGCCTGACAAACTTAGATTCATAGCGATATTGAATTTGTAGTCTAGAAGTATCGTTAAAAGATTGAGATTGACAACCTTGAGATTTTGCGATATTATTGGTAGTAATAGTGTTAGATCATCAACCCAACGATCCGTTTGCTTAGCTTAAGATCTAGGAACGCACAACTGGTACTTAACGAACAATTCTCATTTGCTATTCCCTGTGGAGACGATCCTACTTATCACGATATTACTTGTGCGATCGTGTAATTCTTGCACGTATAATTGATCCTAGTTGGACCGCATCAATACACTTTACTATCCTTGAGAGTTTAACCTTCTAGTGTCTTTTACGTAGAGTTAACACTTTCTTAAACAATAGACTGTCGAGGTGTTTACTAGTTCGTAGTGTTTTGTGTTTTGGAATTGATGAACTAACTAGGTTTATGATGAGATTTTAATATAAGTTGATGTTTTTGAGGGAAGTTAAATTTTGATCAAGTCTTGCCAAGTCTTTACCTCATTTTGTGTTTGTGTGTGTTTTTATGATTTTTGATTTGTTGTGTCCACATTTGAGTCTTGCTTGGGGACAATAAAAGATTCAAGTGTGGGGGTGTTATGAGTGCTTAAAACACTCATTACTTTTGTCCATTTTCTAGTTTTTTTTAGGATTTTAGGTTGTTTTATTTGAGTTTTAGTTATCTTTGTTGTAGTTTTGTTTATTTCATGTTTTTAGTTGTGTATTTTGTTTCTCATTATGTTTTATGGTTTTAGGAGCTAATTCGAGGAAATGGATGACGATCGAGCTAGACGAGCAGATGCATGGACGAGAGGAAAGATGCAAAGGCGAGAAGAGCAAAGCTGAGGACCTGGCGCATGCCAGAGGAAGTTGGCGCAGGCCAGAGAAGGACCAAACGCGAATGACCACGAGCAACAATGACCAGACACAAATGACCGAGTACCTGAGGATCTGGCGCACGCCAGGATGAGTTGGCGCACGCTAGACCAGACAGTGATAGAGCTGCCACTAGCCTCTTTGAGTGGAAAACATTGGAGGGGGCCATGCACTCGGGATTTTTTGCCTTCTTATGACCATGGCAGACAACTTTCGATTAGAGGGTGGAGAGTAGTTAGGATATTAAGTTAGTTTATATTTTATTTGACTTTTGACTTTTGTTTTATGTTAATGAAGTGCATTAGTGTAGAAGAGACAAGAGAGAGAAGGGAGAGGTTAGAGAGAGAGACACACGGAATTTTGGCCATCCTCTATGTGACGAACGTGAGGAAGAAAGCTCACTTGAGATTTGTAAAGCTTTCTTCTCTTTTACTCTTCCTTTTATCATTAGTGTTAAGTATGTTCTTGTTTTTGATTATGTTGTTCATTGTTAATATGTGTGAGTAGTAAATTCTGTGAGTTTGGTGTCTTGAAGCCAAGATATAGTCACAGTTTAGAGGGTTAAAATTAATATGAACATGTCAAACTAACAAACCTAATGCCATGCTAAACTTGCTTGATCACCAAGGTTGGAAGTTAGTTTAAACTTGAAACCGAGAGGAGATGGTTTAAATAGAAATGTTAATTAGATAAGTTGTGGGTTAGAGTTGATAATATTCTGCCTTATTGACTTATTGTCCTTTAAGTGATGCATATAGTTGGTTCTTTGCTGTGTTTAGTTGGTTTTTGGGGTCGAGAGAACATCTAACCATTCTAAGCATAGAAAAAAGCAATTTAGAACACTCTAGCACGAGAGTTTGGTTGTTTTTGAAAGACTTGGACCATGTTATGTCCTTAGTAAACTTTCTAAATCTGTTGATTATATTGGTTTTAAATTCACCTTGCTCATTTAAGCTTATTAAGTTGTTAAAATCTATTCTGAAAACCAAAACCTTCAAACTAGTCAAGTTCATTGTCTGTAGATTAGTGTTCCTACTTTAGAATGAGTTTTTAATCAACCAATCTTCATAATCTTTTCCTAGACAAGTTAGTAAACCAATTAGAAGCCTTAAACTCGGTCCTTGTGGGACGATATTCCTGTATTTACTAATTATTGCAACTCTGCTAGAAATTCTGCTGTCTTGGCGCACGCTAGGTATAGTTGGCGTACGCCAACTTGAGCCATTCGAGGCTAAAATTTACACGCCAGAATACTTGGCATACTCCAACTCTTTAGAAACACAACACCTGGCATACGCTAGAAAAAGTTGGTGCATACCAAGTTGTCCAGTCAGACGACCTGTTGTCTAAGTCAGCAAATTACTTATAAGGATACGAGTAGAAGATTCGAGCGTGGGACACTACTGCAACAAAGAAAGATAACCTCGAGGTAGAGCCGATCAAATCAGTACCAGAGAGGAAGTACCCTCCCCCACCATTTCCTCAAAGGGTCAACAAGCAAGCATCGCACCCGAGCTACCAAAAGTTCTTGGAACTTTTCAAGAACCTCCACATCAACATCCCGCTACTTGATGCATTCAAACAAATGCCCATGTACCAAAAGTGGATTAAGGAGTTTATTTCAAAGAAGAAGCGCATTGATGACTTTGAAGTCATCCCCTTGACTCGAGGATGTAGCGCAATGTTATCTCAGGACCTTCCTCAGGAAATGAAGGATCCTGGGAGTTTCACTATCCCATGCACCATTGGTGACAAAACATTCAAGAAGGCATTGATCGATCTTGGTTCTAGCATCAACCTTATGCCCTTTTTAATTTTTCAAAAGCTTGGATTGGGAGACATGAAGTCTACATCCATAGTTCTTCAACTTGCTGATCGGTTGGTGACTAGACCAAAGGGGATTGTAGAGAATGTGCTAGTTAAGGTTGATACCCTAATTTTTCTGGTCGACTTCATTGTTATGGAGATGGAGGAGGACCGCAACATGCCACTCCTTCTTGGTCACCCTTTCTTGGCCACCGGAAAGACAAGTATTGATGTGGAGAAAGGTGAGTTGCATTTTAAGGTTTGTGATGATGAAGTTGTGTTTAATGTTTTTGAAGTAGCCAAGTACTCGTCTGTAGAAGATGATTGCTATCAGATCGATATTGTGGATGAGATTGTAACTACAAGAGAAGTAGAGCAAGTGATGGAGGTTGTATGGGAAAATGACGAGATTGTAGAGGATTCAAGAGAAATGGTGTCGTGGGTGCGCACAGCAGAATCGCTGGAACTAGATGACACACCAAGGCCTAAGCTACAATCATCTATCATCGCACCACCAGAACTGGAACTCAAGGAACTTCTACAACATCTCAAGTATGCTTACTTAGATGAAAATCATAAGTTGCCAATTATCATCTCAGCTGCATTGGATCAGGACCAAGAGAGTTGCCTCCTTAAAGTGATAAGTGAGCACAAGGAACCAATCGGATGGACACTTAGGGACATAAAAGGAATTAGTCCTTCTTTATGTCAACACAAAATTATCTTGGAGGATGATTTCTCCCCATCCGTCGAGGCTCAGCGTCGTCTTAATCCAAAACTAAAGGAGGTTGTAAGAAAATAGGTGATTAAGTGGTTAGATGCGGGCATCATCTATCCTATTTCAGATTCAAAATGGGTGAGTCCAACACAATGCGTTCCAAAGAAAGGAGGCATTACCGTCATCTCTAATGACAATAATGAGCTTATCCCGACAAGGAAGGTGGTAGGTCACCGAGTTTGTAGCGACTTCCGAAAGCTAAATAAGGCAACTTGGAAAGATCATTTCCCATTACCATTCATCGACCAGATGTTGAATTGGCTGGCAGGATACGCTTACTAGTGCTTCCTAGATGGCTATTCGAGATATCTTTAGATTGTGATTGCCCCGGAAAACCAGGAGAAGACCACCTTCACCTGTCCCTATGGTACTTTTGCTTTCTGTCGAATGCCTTTTAGTTTATGTAATACACCTGCTACTTTTCAGCAATGCATGATGGCAATCTTCTTGGATATGGTTGAACGGGAGATTGAGATATTTATGGATGACTTCTTGGTGTTTGGTGATTCATATGATGATTGCCTCCTACACTTGGGCAAAGTGCTTGAACGTTGCAAGGAGATTAACTTGGTTCTCAATTAGGAGAAATGTCACTTCATGGTGACAGAAGGAGTAGTTCTCAACCATAAGATCTCGAGCAAAGGATTGGAGGTTGACAAGGCCAAATTGGAGGTCATCGACAAACTGCCACCTCCGCTGACCATCAAGGGGATTTATAGCTTTTTAGGCCATGCCAGTTTTTATCGGCATTTCATTAAGGACTTCTCAAAAATCACCAAGCCCCTCTACAAATTGCTCGAGAAGGATGTACCGTTCGTTTTTAATAAAGCATGCCAAGTAGCATTTACAACATTAAAAATGGCACTTGTATCAGCACTAGTAATCGTGTCTCTAGATTGGGAGCTGCCTTTTGAGATCATGTGCAATGCAAGTGACTATGCTGTTGGAGCTGTGCTTGGTTAGAAAATGACCACGGGTTTTTGTGCAATCTATTACGCAAGTTGCACCTTGGACGATGCACAAATTAACTATATAACTATGGAGAAAGAATTCCTCGATGTGATCTTTGCCCATGACAAGTTCCGATCCTACTTGCTTGGTAGTAAGGTGATGGTGTACACGGATCATGCCGCCATCCGATATCTTTTTAACAAGAAGGATGCTAAGCCAAGGCTCATCAGATGGATTCTCCTCCTACAAGAGTTTGACATTGAAATCCGTGATAGAAAAGGTGCAGATAATCCAGTGGCGGATCACCTTTCCCGTCTCAACAACCCGATGGTAACATTTTCTTCTCCTATAAATGAATCTTTTCCTGATGAACAACTCATAATACGCGGATTATGTTAATTATCTTGTGAGCAACATCATTTCTCCTAATCTTTCTTTCGATTAGAAGAAAAAGTTTCTGCATGATATCAGGTACTATGTATGGGATGAACCATATTTATTCAAGATTGGCAAAGATCAACTATTGAGAAGATGCGTACCACAAGAAGAGCAAGAGCTCATCTTGCACTATTGTCATGATTCGCCTTATAGTGGTCATTTTGCAGGTAAACACACCGCTACCAAGTTTTTACAAAGCCGATTCTATTGGCCAACATTGTTTAAAGATGCTGCCAAATTTATGAGAAGATGCGATTAATGCCAACGAACAGGGAACATTTCTTGTCGTCATGAGATGCCACAGATAGGTGTCATGGAAGTCGAGATATTCGATGTGTGGGTTATTGACTTTATGGGTCCTTTTGTTCCATCTGATCATAATCTTTACATTCTTCTTGTAGTTGACTATGTATCCAAGTGGGTTGAAGCCGTGGCATTACCAACCAATGATGCAAAAGTGGTGATTAAGTTCTTGCAAAAGAACATCTTTAGTCGATTTGGTGTGCCTAGAGTTCTGATCAGCAATGGTGGTAAGCATTTCCACAATAATTTACTTGCAAATGCACTGGCAAAGTACGAAGTTACTCATAAGATTGCTACAGCATATCACCCTAAAACCAGTGGACAAGTCAAAGTTTCCAATCATGAGATAAAACGAATTCTAGAGGTCACAGTGAATCCTTCAAGAAAAGACTGGTCTAGTAAGTTGGATGATGCATTATGGGCATATCGGACGGCGTACAAGACACCAATTGGGATGTCGCCATACCAACTTGTCTATGGAAAAGCATGTCATTTACCGGTCGAGTTGGAGCACAAGGCATATTAGGCCCTTCATCGGATGAATTTAAATCTTGAAAAGGCCGGTGAGAAACGAATGTTACAACTTGAGGCTGTGGACGAATTTCGGTTGGGAGCTTTTGAAAATGCTCGACTTTACAAGGAACGGACTAAGAAGTTACATGATAAGAAGATCCTTCATCGTGAGTTCTCGGTAGGACAAAAGGTATTACTATATAATTCATGATTGAAACTTTTTCCAGGTAAGCTCAGGTCATGGTGGACTGGTCCGTACACGGTAGTCGCCATCTCACTGCATGGTGCAATCCAAATTCATAATAATGACACAAAAGAAGAGTTCAAGGTCAACGGGCAATGCTTGAAGGTGTATCTTGGCGACAAATTTGATGCACAAAAGTCCCGTGTTGATCTTGACAACACAACCTCTCAGTGATACACAACATCGTCAAGCTAATGACGTTAACTTAGAACTACATTCTTCTCTCTCTTGATACTCTAGTTTTTCTCTTATTTCGTGTCACTCATCCAAATAAAATGAGTTTTTGGGTTTATAGGAAAATGTTTATAGTGTCACCCTTGAAGAAAAATTCATTGTTTTTGTTTCTTGATTTGTAGGACGAGGCGGAATGGGCAATTTTGAATGAAAAATGATCGCTACATTCTATTGCGATTGCTACAACCATGATTTTTAGCCTGTAGCAGTCGCTACAACTTATAGCGATCACTACAAGCCTGATTCAGCCGAAATAAAAATCGCCTAAATGCCCAAAATTTCAGACCAAACCCTAATTTCCCAAATTTCCTCCTCCAACAGCCGACCCTAACCCCCAATCTGACCTTCCTTAGCCGTGCTCCACAACACTCAGCCACCAGCTCGAAGCCCCAACCTCCGACCACCTCCGACCATACCTCTAAAGCGCTCCACAACAACTTCTAGCTCCTCCTCGTCCACCCTGCCCACCAAGCACACCCAGAATCTGCCCTGAGCACCACTCCCTCCACAAGTCAACATACACGAATGGTATAGTGCCCCTTTTCCAATTTTCGATGAATTCGAAGGGGCCAGGTATACTTAATACGCATCTCTTCATTCGTTTCAGCAATACATGATTAGTTGGGATGATATGGAGTCTTTAAGAATCACTGATCAATTGCGGGCTAGTTTAGATGTTTTAGGATGACGATACTTTGCTGATCATATGGTACCACTTCGTGATGATGTGAATTTGGAGTTTTATTGCACTTTGACTATACCACTAGATCGTAAGTCTTTTACTGCTCGTGTGTTTGGTACCACATTCACTATCACAGAACACTTCTTTTGTGAACTTTTTCGTACCAGATTGGCTTCGAGTGTCATCAACTTTGTGACTGACAATGCCACTCTATGCATGGATAGTGAATGGCATGACCTCACTGGGTTTTTGCCATTCAAGTCCCAGTCTCCTTTTGTGCTCCTTAAGGAGCCTCATATCAGTGTGCTGCATCAATTTATATGTCCCACTTGGTTTGGTATTATGAGGTTAGCCAAGTCACACGAGGTCAGCTATATGCTTTTACTTGCATGCGTCATAACTGTCCATATAGCACCTTTGATTTGGTTGTCAATGTCATCTGGCGGTTCTTAAGAACCAAGCACCCCGCTCATTTTTACCTTGGACATCTTATCATGATCTTTGCTAGGAACTTTTGTCCAGGTAGGTTCGAGGAGCAGCGGCATCGTTGATGCCTCTTACTTGATGGTGGACGATTGGTCCAATGGCGATTGGTTGTGCAAGTCAAGCATGATGGTAAGTATGTGTACCAGCTCACCGAATGGAGTGAGCGCGAGGGTGTCAAAAAGAAATTGAGAACTGATAGTGAAGTCTCGCCTCTACCATAGTAGCTCAAGCTATATGACATCGCTAACCATTTCACTGAGCTTGAGATTCAGGTCCAGTAGCTCGCAACTACTCAGACCTCATAGTACGAGGATATCAACGCCCAACTGACTATAATGTGCGAGGAAAATGCTACAAATTGGGCCTGGCTTCACTCTCACCTCACCAGGCTCCCACCTCCTTCTCCTCCTCACCAGTGATCAGGTCATTTCTTTCCTTCCTTTGTTTTTTATTTTGCTTTTATGTTGAGTCTTCGTGGTTGTTTGTCTCTGCCTTTCACACATTGAGCACAATGTGTCCAATAAGAGTGGGGGTGCAGTTCATTGTGTCATTTGCATTTTTGTGTTTATTTTGTTGTGTTTTGTATGGATCTTGCAGTGTTTTATGTTGATTTTGCTATGTCTCGTGTTGATCTTGCTGTGTCTTATGTTTTATGTTTATTTATGTTATTTGCATGTGATTGAGTCTGTATGTGTGTGATGTGTGTTTTTGATTGAAGTGTCAGAGTCTTGTGCAAGTGATGAAGAAAAACCGCTAAATTTTAAACTTTTTAGTCACTAGACAAACCTTGAGTCATGCTAAGAATCACACTTGAGAGAATTGTGTAGGACCTTATAGCAACCTCACTCTTGGTTATTTAGCCTAGTCATTGAATCACTTAGGCTAGACTAAGGAAGTTGACGGAAAAGAACCTTATGAGAACTTGAGCCAAAGAAAGGATAACCATCTTATTTTGTTCATGAGGTGCCTATGTGATTCAAGTAAGGAGAGTGTTAGGTGATTACTCATGCATTGGTTGATAAGAAAGATTGTGTCGAGGGCATTTTTGATATGAACCTAGGAGCCTTAGAGCCAAAATCCTTGCAAAATCCCTTGCTAGCCCAGTGAGCTTAAAGCCTTAATCTTTGAAATAATATATGTAAGCCACATTACAAGCCTTATTCAACCATTTCCCTACCTTTGACTATCCGTCCGAGGATGCGTTAAGATCATATCTTTTGGGGAAAATTTTGTAAGGGTACATATAGTAGTATAGTTGGGAGGGATAATTGATTGGGTTCATGGGTATGTTAAGGCCAAAACAAAATGTATAAATTTGACTTGCAAAAAAGAAAAGAACCACCTTGTGCTTAAAATGAAAAGAAAAGTGAAAAAGTAGAAAGATGGAAAAGAAAGAAAAGAAAAATCAAAGGGAAAGTGAAAAGAAAAAGGAAAAAAAGAGAAAAAAAAGTGCACAAAGGTCAAGAAAAGCACAAGGTGGAAAATAAGCAAAGTCAGAAAGTTGGTCTTTAGGATTGGTTTACATCGGGATGAGCGTTTAGATATAGGGTGAGATATATAGAATAGTCGAGAGTTAAAACATTTTTGTATAGCTCCTCGGATTAGGTGGTTTAGCTACTTCCCATACATATTTCCTCACCTTTACCCGAAGCCCTGTTATAACCCAGTAAAGTCCCTCTTATAACATGATTGATCTTGTTTGACTATGCGTGAGTATGATGTCTAACATTCTTAGACCTTGAACATGTAGGCGAGTGATAGGATAGATACCTACCATATATGAGTGAGCTTAAAATTGACTATATCCTCTGAATGGTCGACTCCTTGGTCTAGAATTTGTGATAATAAGACGAGGCTAAAAGGTTGAGAGTGAGTTGTTTATGTGATTTATACTCATGATACTTAGGTGTGTGATTTGTGTGATCTTAAGGTAAGTTGTGTGACAATGGTTTGAACTCTGAGGATCTTCTGATGCCTTTCCTTGTGGACAAGCAAAGAAGTAAGTGTGGGGGTGTGATGTACATGTAAACATACATGTTTTTGGTCATGTTTAGCATATCATTTAGGCATGTTTTGAGTCGGTTTATTCATATCTAGCTTAGTATTGTTCGTGTTTTCATGTTTAGTCGAAAGAACGGATCCTTATCGATATTATTTGTATTTTTGTAGGAGTTGGAGCAGGCGACCGATCATCCAAGAAAGGGAGAAATTGCTGAGAAACCATCTATAGCGATCGCTACGTTTTGTAGCGATCGCTTACATGAGCGACAATTTTTTGAGGAATTTCTATAGCGATCGCTACAAGCTATAGCGATCGCTACACTCCGAGAAAATAGGCTATAGCGATCGCTACAATCTATAACGATCGCTACACCCTACAAAAAAGTCAAGAATTTTAGCACCAAAGATCAATTTTGCTACATCAATCCTCAAGTGGGCCGTTTTTATTGATCAAGAAGCCAAATTGCCAACTTGCAATACCAACTTGCTTGGACAACTTGCTTTGCCAACTTGCAACATCAACTTGTCCACTTGTTTGCCAACTTGCATCCATCCATCATCAATTTTGGCTATAAATAGAAGGGGGAGGAGAAGAGGAGGATCATGCAATTTTAGTCTTAGTTTTCATTAATTTTAGTTTTCATTAGTTAGAAGTAGAGTACCCAATTTCAATTTGTAGACTTCTAGCTTTTAGATTTTTAGTTTCAAGTTCTTGTTGGTTCTTTCTCAAGGAAAAGAAGGTTGTACTCAGCATTTAAATCATTGAATCAAGAAGGTACCTTTGTTTCACTTGAGTTTTATTCTCTTTATTATTAGTTGAGCATTTAAATGGTTGTGTGTGTTCTTGATTCAAGAGTGACAAACTTGATCGAAATCATAAACTTCAACTTGTTTACAACTTATTTGATAAAAAGATTGATGCATGTATGATCACGAATCAAGATTGACGACCTTGATTTAGTTCATAGATTCATCCCAGTTTTATTTGCTTGTTGCTTAGTTATTACTATCGTTTGAAGTTAAGATTGACAACCTTAAAATTCTGGGATAATATTGGTTGTAGTAGTGTTAGATCATCAACCCTATCACGTTAATCGAATCGCTTAGCTTAAAAGTCAAAAAACTCATAATTTGGTACTTAACGAACGAATTCTATTTTCCTTGTGGAGACAACCTTTCTTATCACTCTATTACTTGTGCGATCGTGTACTCTTGCACGTATTTTGAATCCAAGTTTGGACACATCACGTATAAAAAAAACTGAACAAACAAAGTAAATCAATAGCTCAACTAAGGAGATTTTTTCAAGGGATTCTTCGAATCGAAACAATGGCAAACATGTGTTGCCTAGCTTAACAGTTTTGAAAGTCATCACTTACGATTAATGGCTTTTCTGCTTGTTCATGGAGCCTTCTCGATGAGGTTTTGTTTTCTCGCATTGAAACGAATAGTGGGGAGAGTCAGCCAACGTATTTGTTTCATGAGTCGAGTTCCAAGTTGTTAGCGGCACAAGGATAACTGTAAAAAGAACTTATTCACTATTACCTTGTTTCATTAGTAACCTTGTAACAAATTATTTTTTTGCTGGTTTTGCACCTTGAAGTATCTTCTTATTGTAAAGCTTACGCTATGCATTTGTGTCTTATCCTCTTATGCTGGTTCTTGACTTGATGGTTGCACTTTGGATGACGGTGACATTAGTTTCGTTGTGATGATTAAAGCACGTAATGGTTGTATCTGAGCTCTTTTGGTGAACTGATTGCGGTTCAGCTTGGTCTATTGAGCAAGAAACTGTTGCCTATTTTGTTAATACACTTAGCTAACTGGTAGCTTTTCGAAACACTAAAGCATGTAGCTTTTTCAATTCGTAGTGGGTGGTCATTAGTATTTACTTCTCTTCTGTATGATCGTATTAGGTAACAGAGTTATTTGACAATGCAAGTGAGAGTAGTCTCGGCAGCTTTCAAATTCAGCTTCCTTTCAAGCATTAGAGATCTCCTCGGCAGTATTTGCCTTGCTATGGTTAGCACGACGAAATATGTTATCGTGTTTGATTTATTGGAAAAGATTCAATGATAATACTTTAAAAATAATAATTGGTTCCGAATATGGAATTGTATTGTTTTTTCTTTCTGAAAATGGAATTTTTCTGAAGGAAGTTCACATAAGCATTCACTTGATCATTTTGATACTCACTCTCACTTATTCCTTCCAGTTTGGTTACCCCCTAACCTGTGTCGTCAACAGAGTAGTGGTTTAATGTAATTTGTTGGATAGGAAAGGTGCGTATATTAAATGCCTTTCATGGAGTTGGTATTCTTTGTGATCCTTTTCGAGTATCTGCATTTAATAGGAATACAATTTTCCTGTAGACAAAAGTGTTGTTAAATCTTGTTTTCGACTTTTCGCGAATGTCGGTGTAGACAAGAACTCTCGAGTGGTGCCCGACAAGAAACTTGGATGTTACACTTTCTAAGAAGGAAAACAAAAGTTCAGTAAGAGCTTATTAAAGTTTTGGTCCATCAGTCCCATGCAAGTACAACTACTTGAGAAAAATCCAAAGTCCAATGGGTACCTCTTAACCAAAAAATAAAAAAGTCCAATTGGTACCTAGAAGCAATTTTGTCTTTTAATTTACCAGTCAAAATAATTCGAACTTGAGAAAATCCAGTACTCATTAAATGTATGAAGGATTGGTGTTTCTTACTGAACGTGAGACTATTCGAGCATTTAAAATATTTCGATTACATATTGCTAAATGGAAGATGTACATGTTCGTCTTTCCGTTTACACAGAAAAGAGGGCATTATAATATAACTACCTACTACATAGAAAGGAGAACACTATAATTTAGTTGCCTACATATTTTTACATAGAAATGGAAACATTATAGTTTACTTACCAATTTTTGTTTTTCCTTAGAAATGGAAACATTATAATTTACTTACCAACTACTTTTCGCAGAATTAATGTGTAATTATGGGAAGAGGAAAGAAATGTCACAGATGGATAGCCCGACGTAGAGTGAGGCTGCTACTCTTGCCTATATAAATCTAGGAGTATTGGGAGGTAATACACACACCAGTTCCAGTGATCCTTTTCCTCTAGTGCTAGAGAGTTCACATACATTAGCTTAGAAACACACTAGGGAGAGAAGACACGCTAGGGAGAGAAGAGAGGAATCTCTTTATGGAGCAAATAGTAATATAATGATTCCCATGCAGCCCTTCTCAGGATATTTCTTGCAATTCCTGACAGAGGTAAAGCCCAACCTTATTACTAACAACTATAATACTGGTAACAACTAACGCTGGCCGTTACTAGTATCATAGTTTTTTGGTGTATGTTGAATTTACCTATATTATAGTTGATGCAACTAATCAGCCTCTTTTCAAAGACGCATATAGAATTTGAACTTTACATCGAGGAAAACCTTTATACTCTTGTTGTTTCCTTGTTGTCTTTATAACAAATACCTTCCGTGCAGTTGTAGGCATTGACGTACTTATCCACCAGCTTCTCACCAGCACCCCCGAAGGAACAACAGCAACCTCCGAACCGATTATCCACAAGCTCCTTCTAGTTAACTGACGGGATCTCTACAAAATGTCTATCCCCCACTAATTAGCCCGACAATATAACCACTTGCAACTTAATATAACATACACAATAAAACAAATTACAAACACGCCCTCACCTAATCGGTGTTGTTTACGGATACGAGTACTTGATTAGGATCAGGCTATAGTCGAGGCAAGTGTTGGACACTTTCTCCGTAAGACGAGATTGCTCCGTATATTTTAGTGCGTACGGGCTACGGCAATCGTCCCCAAGATACAATGACTATCGGGCGTTTCCAAGAACGTTGCACACGAACTCGAAACTTTCGGGTGAACCCTTATATACCCGGAACTTTCTCGAACTCGAATGTCTAAGTGATAGAAAAAAGGGGGAAGAGAAGAAACAGAAAATGCAGATGTCACTGGGATGAAGGAAATGAGAAGGAACATGCCTATTTATAGGCTGCAGTGACTGCCCAATCCGAGGGGATACCACTTCTGTCCTTATGCAGAAGTGTCTGGATGTCCCTTGGTTGGCTGTCAGCAGGACACTCATGTCCCTTCGGTTTGTCTAGATGCCTCATCCTTATCCTTATGAAGATTGTCGGATGTGCCCCTTCGGGAGACGGTCTTGTCCTGATCCGGTCTGCCATGTGTCACCCGCTGGTGACTAGCCGTTGACCCTTGCGTCTCCTAAAATTTTCAAAAGACTTAAAACTCCTCAGGCTCCTCGCGATGTGCAAAGTGCCAAGTGCACCTCAATGCACCCAAGCACCCGTTCCCGACCTCGAGCCCGTGTCTGGTCCCAGTCCTGGTCCTGCACCCGCACCCGTACCCGTGCTCGTGCTCGGACGGTGCTTTTTTCTCTGCGGTAACCAATGTGGTACACCAACAATTCCACTTCCCTTTACTTGACTTTCCTTTCTTTCATTTTGGACTTTGGGCCTTTAGCCCCTTTTGGGCTTTATTTATTCCAACAATCGGAGCCCTCATCAGCGTCCCCTCGCAGCTCTTGCAATAGAACTACACTCCTTCTTTCAACGATAATAAACTCTTCAAATCTTAAACAAAATCATAAATTAATAAACAATGTACAAAGAAAATAAATAAAAAAAGAAATAAGGACAGTTTAGTTGCCTCACCGGCCTCCGCGCTTTGGGGCGCATCACGGTTCCCATCGGAAGTGAAAGCTAAGTGGAGGGGGTGATCGACAGGGAGGAGTAGCAGCAGCTTGACCTTGATGTGGTCATCCAATGGCCGGGAGTGCACCGGAGCATCCGGATCGACGAGGACGTTAGGGATGGGACCTCATAGCGACATAACGACCTTTTCTCCGGCACCATTTTGGGATAGGGATGTCCATGTCAGCAGGAGAAGGAACTTGAAGAGGAGCATAAATGTTGGGAATCTGTGTAATTGCTATTTTCTTTATTTTTACCTGATCATAAGGACTAAAATGCCGCCAACTGATTTGGGCCCTTAGATCATCTATTTGTTTTGTCAATGTTGATCTAATGGCCCGGATAAAACCCAGCACGGACCTATAGTTCCATACACATACAGCAGCAAATCCGCGGCCAACTTATTATGGTGAGGTATATTTTAATTATGGTTCGGATTGAACTGGTTAATGTTATGAGATATTCTCTAATTTGGCTTGCGAAATCGCTACTTGCTGTCCTAATTAGTCTTTTCCAGCTCTCATCCGTATGATAAGTTATTGCTTTAACATCTGAATTATGGGCGGTGAAACTTTTGGAGTATAATATACCATAGATAATTTGTTTATGTGATTGAAATTTCCATTCCTGTTAACTATTTCTGATATTAGGCTTCAACAAACCAGCCAAGTTCTTCTATATTCGGACAATCTGACCCCAAGACTCACTGCTCAAGAAACTCGTTAAGAGCTTTTAATGATAGTATCTAGAGCCATAAAGGAAGCCTTATGATGGTTAAGGCCACTTATATATTGTATTTCAGCTGGTAAGAGGGTTTTAAAGGCTTTTTAACACTTGTTCTTCTGTTTGTGATATATAATGGTTTAACACTTGTTCTGTTTGTGATGCATAATGGTTTGCGTGATTATTAATCAATAGTTTGGCTATTTAGATTGTAATAGGAAAATGAATATATATATGCTATGATTCAGTGGTCTGCATTGATATTAATCAATGGTTTTGCAAATATGATTTAATAATTTTGTTCTTTTTTGTGATTCAATAGGGGTACTATAGTGTGATTGATGGTTTGATGCCTTGTGTTTGAATGGTTTTGAACATAATAGTGTGTTCTTGCATATTTTTGTTGATTTTATTTAGGGAGAGTACAAGTATGATTCAATTGTGTTGTTAAATCAGATTCAATGGTTATGTTTGTGATATGTAATAGTTTGCATTATTACTAATCTTTGGTCTTTGCTCGATCCAACAGGTGAACTTGACTTTTCTGAGCATGCTCAATTGGCCCATCTTGCATAGTTTGGCCCGCTACTTTGACTGCATCCGAGATCGGTTGATCAATATGGCAGACGTGACTCTGAGGAGATATGTGCACTCTTCTATTCTACGGGGGTGCATAGTTGCTTACCCGATATTATTTGCTCCTCTTGGATACTGGCTGGAGAGGACTCCTTAGTCAATTTCTAGTTAGATAATTGGCTAAGGTATGTGATAGCCGAGCACATGGGACACCCTGAGCACTTGTGCACATTATTTACCTCCCTTATAGCAGACTCAATTTCTAGCTTTTATGAGGCCTTTCCAGGCGTGGTTCAGGATATTCACATATGTCGCCTTGGTCTTCTGGGCAACAATAGGACAGTTTGGGTCCATGCTCAAGATGAAGTACTTACCTCTAGAGCTGACTACGATCACCTCCGGTTAGCTTATCTTTCAATGCACTGGGGCTCCTAGATCTGGGATACAACGATTCTATCACAGAGGTCTGTATTTCTGTGGCAGGCCATCCTAAGGGCACTCCCCACTACTGATATTATGCTCCACTGTGATTTTATGGGTCCTAGTATGTA